>VDFB02103957.1:0-13724 GCA_007258455.2 Sequoia sempervirens | reverse complement strand
TGAAGTTTATAGCAAAAAATCATCTTAGCATCATTGTCCTAACATCAAATAATTCTTTGATCAACATGTCCTAGGATGTATCTTTCCTATGATGGATATTAGTATCAGATATCACTTTAAGCTAAACTTAAACTAGGTAGGAGCTATAGATAACACTGACTATTTGTCTTTGATCTTTTCTTATGACTTGTCTTAATGACCCATTCCAAGGACCTCTCAATGATGTCTAAACAAAATGATTTAGAGAGAAAGGAATGGGGCATCAATCATTATTTTTCGTTTGCTGTGCTTGTGGATACTCTCGTAAAATAATCTTGGCGCATACTTGTTTAGTTGTGTGTGTAGACACTAAAAATTGTCCCAGGCCTGTGACTCTAATTTTCACTACACTTAATCCAAAAATCTTGAATGCTGATTAAATTATTATTTAATTCATAAAAGGGTTTATCCATGGCATATTCCTCTGTGATTAGATAATGTTGATGGTGTTTTCTGCAGGGCAACAACTTAGACAGAAAATAGTATTCTATCTCTCTTGAAAGGTAATTTTCAATAATAAATCACTGAAAATCACCCCAAGGTCTCTCGGGTGTTAGGTCATAACAATGCATAAAACAACTCAAATAAAATGTGAAATGCTGGTAATCACAATCGGACCTTACTACAAGCAAACTGTATCTTTCAATTTATCAGGTTTGACAATATGATGATCTTAGATCCTAAATCTAACCGAATAATAAAGAAACAACAAAAGATAGGGATGCAAGGAAGTGATAAAATCTAAACTACAAGCAATGCAAATGACATATATCTGGAATGGACCTATCCCAAATAATCAATTCTTATTCGACCCACAATGAAATCTTACAAGAACGGTGCAATCTTCTGAGGAATACAAATTTTCAAATCATAGACATGCATCTACAATCGAACTTAAGCATATTGAATATATGGTCCAGGTTGACTATGCCATCCTACTACAATCAGATAGTTACTGGGAGTATAGACCAGAGATAGCTACAAACATTCCAAATATGAAATCATAAACATCATTTATCCAACTGAAACTAATTTATTTCTGAATACTAAACTCTGAATCTTCAAGCAATTTAAAGATAGAACAAAGGAACCATGTAAGATGAAATAACACAAAAGGTTTCACCAGGAAAACCACAATGTCTCCAATTGTATTAATCACCAAAATGCTGCAACAATTCAACTGTTCTGATACAGTATTTGCTTCAAGAAAAGACTAAGAAATTCTAACTATTGCTCTTGCTTATCTCTATTACTGCTTAGCTAATCAATGTCTCTCTCTTACAATGAGGCAAGAATGCCTACTTATAGCAAATTCCCCCCCAAAACATGTCGGCCCAGCCAAACATTTTACAAAATAAATAAAACTGCCAAAACAGGTCGGCCAAGGAAACAAACTAAGGCACACATTAAATGCCATCATCCAAGTCGGCTTAGACACAGTCCCCAAAGAAGTCCAGTACAATGCATGCCCCATGGTAATAGGGAAGCACAAATCTCGAAATGAGCATTACTTGCTACTCCCTTTATCCTTCTGCCCGGATGACCCTTGGACCTTCAAGAATATTCCTTCCAACTCAGCAATAGGTGGCAATGGCAAAACCCTGAGTCGGCATTTAATGGAATCTATTTCTTCATTGGACCGCTCAACAATTTTGTTCCAATCCTCCCTGCTGGCCATGTATCTGTCCATCACTGCAATGTAGGTGGCTGCATCATCAAGTAGATGGCCAGTGACAGCTGCATCAGAATTCGGGGCATAAATTTCATGCCACCACTCCCTCAATTGTTCCAAGCTCAAATACTTGGGAGCTATCTTCTTCCTCCCTGTCATTACCTCAAAGAAGGCAATGCATCCATCATAGACTGCAGTAAGTTCACCATCAATTTGCTTCTTTCTTTTCAAAATTTTCTTCATGGCCTTTTGCCTGATCTGCAGCGCCTCGAACCATTCCCAAGGTTCATCCACCCTGGAGGAAGGAAGGATTCCATCCTTACCCAATTGCTCTTTGCCATGTCCCATGACAACCCTTGACTTCTGTAGCAGGAGATCCATGTCATTTTTGTCCTAAGTCAGAATATGTTCCAACAGCTCCTTCGCCCAGACTGCATCCTTTCCTACAGATAAAATTCCCTTAATAGCATCATCTCCTTTTGCTTGGATACCCATCAACCAGTCTGTGGCAGCCTGAGATGAGCCCTTCATCTTTTCAATTCCGGAGATGGTCTCTTTAGGCAGAAAGCCAGGGGTAGCAGATGAAGAAGGGTGAAGGGACTGCAAAGGTTTCATAACCTCCTCCAAACACTTCCTTAACCGTTCATTCTCCTTCTTTAGTTCATGTTTGGTTTGGGTCTCATTCTTCAACTTGTCCACAATTACTGCGCTGGATCCCTCAAAATCCTCAATATCCTGCTCTATGGAGGCTGGCCCAAGGTTGATAGTCTGGACATTATAGTCCTGGCTCATAATATCCTCCCTCATTTTATCTGCGGCAAAGGTGGCAATGTGGACAACCCTGTTGTGCGCTTCATCCCTTTCCACCTGGGAGATCACCTTGGCAACTTTCTTCTTCTTTCCTTTGCCGATTTTCAACAACATCTCATCCCAGTCCAAGGGGGTATCTTCAACAATTACTTGTTTCTTCCTTGCAAGTTCCTTCTCCAGCCAGTCCGGGGCTACAGGGTTAGTCCGAATTTCTTCCACTCCTGTATTTTCTGGCTCCTTTATCACTTTCTCTTCCTCTGTAGTTGTTACCTTATCATCCTCGTTCTCCGGAAGCTACTCACCTTGGTCGGCCTCTCCAAGTCCTAATTCTGGAACCATCGGTGATGGAGTCCTAGCAAGGACATTTTCCTCTGGCTCAGGTGATCCGCGGCCTTGGTCAATCTCCAGAGAATCTTCATATTGCACCAATGGAGAAGTGTGTCTTTCTTCTGTTTCTGCCTCAAGCTCAGCCGCCTCACTGAAAAGTGTTCCTTCCTTGAACTGTTCTGCCTCCCCACTAGTTTCATGCTCATCTGGATTCTCCGGTTCAGGTGCGCTTGGCGGTGGAGAAATAGACTTTGGTGGCTCTTCGACTGGTAGCTTTGGGGAAGGGTCTCTCTACTGTGTAGCATCCTTGGGAGAGGAAGTCCTTGATTTTCTTGTATAAACTTTGGTTTTCTCCCCTCCGGAACTCTCCACATCGACAATTGGAGGTTCATCCTCCGAAGCAACTTGATCTTTCTTCTTGGCAGTCCTTGTTGTTCTAGTTTTCTTAGGCGGTGGAGGGACATCCTCCTCTTCAGCTTTCTCCGTTTCCTCCTCATCAGAGGACTTGCTGATTGTCAGAGTTTTCCATCTTCTCTTTCCCTTCGGCTTCCTCTTTGTTTCAGGTTCAACTCCCTCCTTAGGACCTCTGACTTTTATCTTGAATGGTGAAGTTTTTGCTGTTTTCCCTTTGGGGTCATCTTCCCCAGATTCTTCAGAAGTCGACATGGGGTTGAGATTTCCCATCAAGTCAAAAGTGCAAGTTACTTTTGCGCTTTCCAATTCCCAGATTTTATGCTTTATCCACGAGGAAGTGAACTTCATGACAGGAGCCATCGAATCCTCCAGCTCTGTAACTTCATTCTCGGTCCAATCGATAGCTCCGGTTGGCCTGTCCTTTACTGCATCATAAGCGTGGTCCTACACCAGTTTTTCCGTCATCATCAAGTTGATCCAGAATCAGCTTCACATTATATTGCCTAATGGCCTCCACAGGCAACCTAGAATATCTTTTCTTCCTCGCCTCAAGGTCATCTTTGATATTGACCCAATATTCTTCCAAGTCATCCTTGTGCCTATACTCCTGTGTAGCTTTCTTCTGAGCCTCTCCAGTTATATCAAAATTCATTCTTTTCAAATGGAAGGAGAATCCATAGGCTGCCAATTCCTCCCCTGCGGTGTGAGCTGATTGGATAGACGGGCACATCTCTCCCACACCAATCCCAAGAGGGAAGTCTCCTCCGAAGCTTGTCTTGTGCTTCTCCCTCTTCACCACCGCATCAAATTCACAGATCTGTCTTACAACTTCCAGTAGCACAATGTGGTCAGTGGGATACCGAGGCAACCTGTAAAGAGCAACTGGGCATCCATCAATCCTGAGGTAAGTGAATGTAGGGAACTGGATGAACCATGCTCCGTAGTTCTTGATTAGTCCTTTAGCTCCATCGGATAATCTGAGGTGCTCAGCATTTTGGAGTGTCCGGGTGATATGCATTGTGAATGCATCATTTTCCCTCTTGTAATCCTTATGCCCAAGATGTAGCTTCAGATACACTTCATAGATTATATCCTTTCCAATTGTTCCCCTCGGATTCAGACCTTTGTAGGGGTAGGAGATGGCTAACACATACATTACATATGAGGACATAGTGAATTTCTTTGCCTCCAAAACATTCCTCAACTGTCTGTCAATCTTAGCACTGATGAGCCCTGCCCAGTGATAATTGGTCCCTTGACTAATTTTGGCGATCACATGGACCATCCAATTCTCCAATACCCCTGCACTTCTCAATCTGGCCACCCTGCTTAGAAGTGTGATGGCATCATATACATCCGACCTGAATTTTACTCTGTGTAGCTGTTTAGACAACTTTGAATGATGGGATTTTGGCTTCTCTAGCCATGAGTTGATTATCTGCTGAGCCTTGACTGGCTCATTCTCATAGTAGGTCCTGGCAGTGTCAATATTCAAGGCACACACTGAAGGAAGATCTGGCATACTGAAAGCCTGTGCAATGGAGGCCGGACTGAAGTTGGCCAAGACTCTCCCCTCGGTTCTGACCACTCTCTATGTATCAAAGTCGTATTGTCGGGCGCACTCCAAGATTAATTCATAACACTGAACTGCCAGAGGGAACCCTGCCACATGTACCAATCCGGAGTTCATCATCCCTTGTCTCAGGGCTGACTGATCTTTCTCGGCCGTTCTTTGTTTGAACTCCTCATATCGCCAAGCACCAACATTAGTATCTGATACTTTGGCCCACACAGAAGACACCTTTCTCTCAGGAAGCTGGTTCTTCATGTCCAGTCGTAGTCGTTCTGTCTCAGAGATGGATGAAGCCCCTGCGCCACCCTTGGACTTCCCAGCAGCCGCCTTGCTTGATTCAGCCTGCATATCCAAAAATCATCATTAGTATTCAATTATTGCTCATATTCCAATCCAAAAGGTTAGCACAGATCATATAAATCAATCAAAACCCAATGCCAACTGCTAATCCTTTGAGATCCGAAAAAATCAGATAGTCCGGGAAAATCATGCAAACCGAAAAAATACCGGCGGGGCGAAATTTTGGAGAAATCTGACCCAGACGGATTCCTGCTGCCAAAGCATCATTAGTCAAATAAATCATTAGTGCAGATAAAAAAAAAAAAGGATAATCATTGAATTCACTCATTGGCAACAAGAAATAAGCATTAAACAACTGTTCCATTAATCCTATCTTCGAAACATTTAAAAGGACACAATCAGACAGGAAATCCGGAAAAATCCAGATGGAACGGATTTTCGCGGACAACCTAAAATGCGCTGGAAATAACCCCAATCCGCGGAATAAGTCCAAATCGGGAAAATCCAGAAGCGAGGAAATTCCGCGACGACCACGGAAACTCGAAAAATGACAAAACGCGAACCAAAACTCAAACGACCATGGGATCTTCTCCACCTAAGCTCGAATGATCTCAGAATCGACGACAATCAACAAAATTTAGAGCGCAAAGGACCCCAAAGTCCCAGAAACTTGCAAAGGACAAATTCCCACATGAAAACGATGATGCCCTAAATCGAATAATCAAATCTCCGCCATTAGAACCAGAGCAAGCTTTAGGGTCTAAAGTATCGGCTAAGGATTTACCTAAAGCACTCGAATCCTCACAAGACGGGGAAGTCAACAAGATACAGGGAAATCACTCAAACAAAATGAAATCTTCGCTCTGGGCCCAAACACCGAAGGAAAACCCTAACTTCGCTCGATATGGCGGATTTCGCACTAAAAAAAATAAATAATCAAGCCCAGAACTCCATCTAAAGGATACATACGCAACCTCACGGATAAATAGAATTCATGGGGCAAGGGAAGTAGGGTTCCATAACAAAAAAAATGGGTCAAACCCCAGCTCCATAAATATGAAACCAGAATCAATCACGGGCCGACCCAAATCTAATAATACCCAATGCAAAACCCTCAATCACCATACAAGTAAAACGGAAGGGCAATGACTACATACCATGTGGATTCAAAGCGGAAGAAGTTTAATGACTTGAAAGGCAACCTCGCCCGATAAACCGCATCCAAAGCAATGAAAACACTTAAACAGGCACTCAAGCGATCCTCACACACAGGAGAACTAAAGGTGTTCATAAAGCTGGCAATCTCCAATGGCTGAAGCCGTCGACAAGGAAGCAATGAGGTAAATAGCGCCTAAAGCCGCCTGAAATACACCCTTATACCCCTTTGAGCAAAAGGAAGGTACCTCAACCATTAATCTTTAGCGATGGGCATTTCTCACAGAATTAGGAACGATCTCCAGCCCGGAGGCCTAAAAATCCCAAAAAATCTGTGAGAAACATGAATTAGGTAGAAATGCGAAGCCCAAGGAAGATGAGGAAGATCGAGATTTTCGCAGTCTGGGAGAAAATTCAAAAGCACCAAGGCGGGAGAATCCGAAGTAGAAGCGGAATTGAAGAATCTGCCCGAGAAGCGAACAAAGGGAGCAGGGGCAGGAGAAAATCTGCGGTTGCTGGAAAATCCTGGATCTAAGCGAAAACCCGGACTTGGCCAAAAACTCATTTTCAATCAATTCAAACCTCAAGGCAAGGTCAAAGCCAGCAAGATCAACATGTCAAGACCCTAAGATGATAAATCCAATAGAACCAAAGGTCAAAGACACCAAAAAGAGGGTCCCCACTCCAGAAGGTGGGGCATGTGTTACCGCTGCACAACAAATGGCGACTTCTGGCGGGGAAATGCTCTGAGCATTTAGATGACAAACTATGGTGAAGAACCGGAACTCGCGGACGAGGTACCGACCACCACCCTACTGGTTAAAGAAACCCACAACCATTGAACCTTACCTACACCGGAGGTCCTGGTGTATTGCACATGTATTTATTATCTACCCTCGGTTGCAAAAAAAACGGACGCGCCTGGGCGCTGAGCAGGGCTACGTGTAAAGATTCTTACTCTAAAGTAACCTAGATGATAGAGCCTGTGCCGGTCCGGTCCACCTTGCTTGAGGGTTATCTTTGTGATCCTCTAACATAGCTCTGCCGGTCGAGGCGTCTATAGCCCGGTAGAATATTAGGTCCCGAATAGTTGAATTGAAACATCTTGGGATTTTCAATACTCTTACGTCTCTGCTTTTATTTCTTGATATCTCTTTTCTTCTACTCACTTCATTCAACTTTAGTGAGCGATGAAGTCCACACTGAGCTAAGAACATAGTGGCACTAGAGGAGAAAGGATTTTCACTGTCGGACTTTTATAAGGACCACTTTCACAACCGAGGGTATATTAAGGATTCGAGGTATAAAGACCCCAATATATTCTGTTTTAGTGACTAGAAACCCTTGTCTCAACATAAAGACAAATGACATAGGGTTGAGACTAGCACCCATGGCATTCTGGAAAAATGATCAAAGTTTGTAAGGGAAATACCAAGAGTATCAGACCTGCCTTGCCACCATTACCATACAGATGCACCCACAATCCCCAAAAAAGAAAGGACCAATAGCAAGAGCAACACAAAACAAAACAAACAAGCCAAAGCAAACCTAATCTAACCAAACAAAACAAGCAAAGCAAAAAAGGAAACCTACTCTAACCAAAGCAAGCAAAACAAACGAACAAAGCAACCTAAACTAACTATTTACAAAGCAAAGAGCTGAAAACAACTCAAGACTGGAAATAATGTTTCAGATACTGCCCATTGACAGGCAGTGGTATGTTCTCTCCCGTGAGAGTCCTCTGACGGAAGGCATTATCTCCCAGTATTTTGGCAATCTGATATGGGCCCAACCACAATTTATCAAATTTTCCATGGTTCCCTTTCTGATCATGAGGCTTATCCCAGTACAAGACAAGGTCAGAAATCCTAAAAGCCTTGACCTTGGCTCTCCTATCAAACCATCTCTTCACTACCCCCTGATGTTTGGCAAAATTTTCAAGGGCATTGTCTCGTTTTTCCTCAAGGTGCAATAGTCGCTAATAGCCTCAGTCCCTACATCACCTTCGCCATTGGCCCGATTTTATGAGCTGCGGGGTTTGAGATTCTGAGTTGGATAGGAAAAATGGTTCCGGTCGTGCAAAAATGATAAGAATGTGCAATGGAGGGCTTTAACTCTGGTATGATCACATGAAAGCAAACCTAAAGGCTGGGTGTGCCGGTCTTTTTATAGGTTTCTCCTATACTGACTTCGAGATGCTTGATCAATAGGTTCTTGTTGGAATTGACTAGACCACAGGGATAGCAGGGTTAGGCATAAACTTTACAATGCTGATCAAAGGCCCGGTTTGAGAAATTTGAAGATGCAAGGAGTAGGACCATTATCACATACCACAGCAATAGGACATCCAAACCGATTGAGAATGGCAGATTCAAGAAAATCAATTACTACCTCTGATGTACACTGCCTACAAGCAAAAGCTTCAGTCCATCTTGTAAAGTAATCAGTTATGGTGAGAATATACCTGTGTCCTACAGAGGATGGTGGATTGATGGGACCTATGAAGTCCATACCCCATTGAGCAAAAGGTTTTACCTCAGTGACCGGTTGGAGCGGAAGTGCTGCACACCTTTCTCTTGTTGCTGCAGTCTGACAAGTGTGACAGGTCCGTACATGATGATGAACATCCTTGAACAATGTAGGCCAGTAGTATCCTGCCCTCAAAATATGATTTGCGGTAGCAATCGCCGAACCATGACCAGTACCATATTTCTCATGAAATTCACTCATTACCCTTTCAGCTTCCTGTCTTCCAAGGCACCTCAAATAAATACCTTCATGATTCTTTTTGTATAGGACAGCTCCTTTCAGCATGAAGCCGTCACTTTTCAACCTTAAGGCTCACCTCTGTACTACATTAAGGTGAGTTAGAGGTCGTTGATTTAGCAGATAGTGGAGTACATCATCATACCAGCCTTCTGGGGAAATTTCTTCAACATTATAGTTATGAACAGACAATTCAGGGCCTATCTCCGCCATGGTTTGGGTGAGTCCTTGTCCTCTTACCAACTTCATTGGCTGGATCTCAATGTCATACTCCTGAAGCATGGTCACCCATTTAGCTCTGCGCTCCCCTAACTCATTCTGCATCAACAGCAACTTAACTGCAAAATCGGGAACAATTGCAAACACCTTATTTCTGAGGATATATCTTCAGAATTTCGCACTGCCAGTCAAACAAAGGGCATATGCCTTACTCCACCGCGGGTATTTCGAAGCAAAGCATCGCTTTAATGGTGCGCTCATAAAGTCGGACTAAGCGCTTTCACTCCCCTCGCTGGAGATTTTTGTAATGCAGGCATTCCGGCCTTTTATCGAATGGTGGGAAACAAAGAACGGAATATAAAAGGATTTTACGCTACTCAATATGGACTCACTAATCTGCGGAGCATCAACAATGAAAATACTCTTAATCTCGCAGCAAAGGGCTTTCGCCACGTAGTCGATGCGACCGCCGGTATCTTGTTTCAACATAGCATTTAATGGCTTCACAATCTCAGTGAATCCAGTGATGAATTTCCTGACAAAGTTAATCTTACCAAAGAAGGACTTCATCTCTTTTTTGCTGGCAGGTGGCTGAATTTTCAGGATGGCTTCCACCCTCTCCGGGTCTATAGCAATCCCTTTCTCTGATATGACATGTCCTAACAACTTGCCTTCTGTAACTTCGAAAATACACTTCTTGGGATTCAAGGAGATGCCAAATTCTCTGCACTTCTGGAATACTTTACGCAGGTCCGAGATATGATCCCCTCTGTTTTTGGAGAAAATAGTCAGATCATCCATGTAAATAATAATGCACTTCCCTATGATGTCTTTGAAAGCAATGTCCATAGCTTGCTGGAATGTGGCCCCTGCATTGATAAGCCCAAATGGCATCCTCTTGTAGGCAAAGGTTCCCCACTTAGTTGTAAAAGCAGTATTGTGTCTGTCCTCATACTGGACCATCACTTGATTATACCCTGAATAACCATCCAGAAAGGACATCATCTGCGATCCATTGACCACTTGTAGCACTTCATCCAAAGAGGGAACTGGGTAGTTATCTTTTTCTGATGCTCTGTTCAGATTTCTGAAGTCAACACAGAGCCTAATTTCACCGTTCTTCTTTCTTACCGGAACCAGATTGGCCACCCAAGTTGAATGCCTGACAGGAAATATGATTCTATGAGCGACAATTTCGCTTCCTTACGTATGGTGGTTAGCGACATTATGGGTCTTTGCCTCTATTTGAGAAAGGTTTGGCGCCTGGCTTCAGAGGTATAGTATGAGTTATGATGGATGTATCGTAAGTCTTCAAGTCTTCATAACCCCATGCCACTATATACGGAAGTCGTGTAGAGATGCGATTATACCGAAATGCTTCTTCCCGAGTCTGAGACACCCGATGAAATATTCACGATATTGTCCTGGTCCCTAAGTTGTGAGGTCACACTTTCCAGCGATGAACTTCTTCTTGGGTCTTGTTCCTGAATCTCTAATCTTGTCCGCGTAACAAAAATTCTCTCTAAGCGTACACCATTCCCTTTGGAATAGGTGGACTTCAAATTTAGCACACCCTCTAGATCCAATTCCTGCTTCTTGAGGGATTGTTTTGCATCAGCGTCGTGAGGCAAAGACATCTGTGTTTGTGATAAAGTCCAGGATATGTTTATCATCCTCAAACACCTGAAAATTAGTCACATTGTCAGGAATCGATGGCACATGGGTTAATTCAACAGTAAACTTCTTCAATCCTATCATGGATAGGGGCTGTAAAGTGCTGGCTGCTTGGGCCAGAGAATCGGCAGTTTGATTCCTCTTTCTCGGGACCAGTTGGATATTAAAAGCATCAAATCCCTCAATGAGGTCCCACACTCTATGCCTATAATTGGTCATTCTCCTATCATGATACGCATACTGCTTTCTTACTTGTTTGACTACTAATTCTGAATCACCAAAAACTTGCAGAATTCTAACCTTTTTCTTAAGCGCCATAAGGAGCCCATGAATTAATGCTTCATATTCTGCTACGTTATTTGTGCAATGAAATTGGAGCTTATGAGCTGCAAAGAAGTTTTTACCTTTTGGACTAATCAGTTCAAACCCAGCCCCAGCTCCCTGCTTGGACTTAGATCCATCAAACTTAAGAGTCCAATATTCTGCAGTGGTATTTTTCTTCATTCTGTCTTTTGGTTTATCAGTGTTAGAGGCTGCCTCAGTCACCATAGGTTTCTAGCTTTTGCACTCTTCTTGAAGATTCTGCTCATTTGCCTCAACTGCCTGAGTAGGATTCATGCATTTTTGTACTTGTTTCACTGCTGTCTGACACAAGCAACACTCCAACTTTGAGTGAGAAGCATTGTGGACTCTACACCAATTTGGTAAGAGCAACTCCCTAAAACTTGTCTTCTTTCCTAGGTGAGTCTGGTTCTCCATACACTGCCTGACGAATTCCTAGAAACTGTCCAATAAGCTGATCTGACTGTCTTCCAATTCTTCTTCTTCTTCGACTAGTTCTATCAGAACTTCAACATGACTGGACCCTGTCCCAACATTAGCTGGCATCGTATGCAACATCAGCACCTCTTCTACGTCTGATTCTTCATATTGAGCCGATAGCAGGTAATTTCCCATTCTAGCTTATGATATGAGAACTTCTGCTGAAGTCTTTTGGTATTCTGTTATCATGTACTTCATTCTAGGCTCCCTCTCAATTCTGATCTGATTAGGCACTCCTTTCCAGGGAGGCCACATGTGAAAGTGATCAGTGGACACGTATCCATTCAAAGCCTTAGTGAAATCCCTTCCTAGGATCAAACCATATGCATCAGGAATATCGGCTACCTGGATGTTGATGACCTGTTGAATTCTGGGATATGAAGCTATCTGCATGTGAATCATGTTAAGTTCCCCCACCACACTTACTTCAGTTCTGTCCAACTGAGTGACCTTCTTCTGGGAATCAGCAGGTGTAATTCCTAGAGCCCTACAAACTCCAAGAGGCATCATGTTGGTGGAAGCACCATAATCTAATAAGAAATTATGCAGATTCTTACCAAAGATTCGGACTGAGATTAGAAATGGTGGAGTTTCTATTTTTCCTTGAAACAAAGTGGGCTGAGTGTCTACCTGAGCCACTTGAGTTCTATCATTTTCTTTTCTTTTATCTCCAGGAGGCGGGTTAGTCTGATTTTGTGCCCGATTTTGTGTGTTCACAGACTAAAAACTGGAAGTCTGGCTAACATGCTCACCAGAAGACTTATCCAATGACTTGGAACTTGCATCATAGGTACCTAAGACGACCTTCCTAATTGCAGGAAACCTTAACAACTCAAATGCAGAAAGGTTTACTTTTAATTTCTTGAATTCCTCTGCAACATATGAAGCCATCTGCACCTCACTCATATTAGTGGAGACCTCCTTAGACGGTTCCTCCGCCTTATCCTTGCTTGCTTGAACGACCTTTTCTTTCTGTGGTTCAGCCTGGGCCTGTCTGTCCTTCGAAAGGTACTGCTTGGAGACATGTGGATAGGACGGATTGTTGCTTGCATTAGGATCTGGAGGGGTACTGAAGTTGTTGGGAGGAATGGAAGTGGTGAAAGGCCCTCTAGGCTATGGGTGTCTATGAGGCATATCCCTCAAGCCTTGCCTCTAAAACATCTGTACCTCTTCAACATAAACTTCCTCTTGATCGAGGGGGCCATTGTCATTCATTTCTCCTTCGTTAAACAACTGAGCAACTTCATCTCCATTAGAAATTTGATCTGTTTCATCTTCCTGGGATTCAAGTTCTTCTGGTACGTTTTCCTTGCTGGCTGGAAAAGGAGCATGATTTAATACCAGCACAAGAGAATCATATGAGTTGGAAGGAACAATCTCCTGCCCATTCACATTATTCTCTACCTCATACTGAAAAATGGAAGCAGCAGTTTGGAACTATGGACATTCCAACTCTGAATGCTGACTCATTTTATGGAGTCTGCACCACCCTGATAAGGCTGCTTCTGCCAGATACACACTAGTAGGGGGTTTGTCTTGACTGACTGACTGATTTGCAGATTGATTGACAATCTGATTAGCAGGCTGATCCAATGGGGTGGGAACTCCCCCATTATTGGGCCCTGTATTCCAAGTTCTATTCTGTCCTTGTGATGGCCTTTTATCAAATCTCGATCCACCTCCTTGGCCTCTATCAAAGTTTTGCCTCCTATCATTGTTGAAACCTCTATCCTGATTATACCCCCTATCCTGATTATATCCCATGTCATTATAGAATCCTCTGTCATTACGCTGCCCCCTGTCAAAATTCTGTCCTTGTGAAAACTCCTTGTTATGATTAGATTGCATTCCCTTCTGGGTAGCTTGCAACTGACTATTCTGATTTCTCAAGTAAGTCACTTCTAAATTTAGCTTCTTTATTTGTTCAGCCATTTCATCAATTCTCTCCCTATT
>VDFB02103954.1:0-15927 GCA_007258455.2 Sequoia sempervirens | reverse complement strand
GATTCTGTTACATACACTATTGTTGATTAAAGACCCTAAAGGAAACCCATGCCAAACTTGACCTATAGAACACCGGTTACAAACACAGACAATTCGGGATGACAGGGAAAAATATCACATTAATGCCTACCCAATTCATAGGAAGTCATTAATTGATGAGAACGATTATATGATGAAGCCAACAAACACTAGCTGAGTTGAATCAACCCAACTCTATAATCGATGATGTGTTAATAATCATGTGGCCATATGCCACCACCTTATGTTCAAAGATTCAAATGTACCACACCCACCATCCATCTTTTGAAAAACTATTCACACCAATTCCAGACTTGCGTGGATCATCTTAAATTCACTTTCCCAACGGAATAACCATTCATGATATAAGCTAACCAAACTTCTGTGTATCGATCCCTATTGTGTGTAATTTTATTTGAAGTTGTCGATATTTGATTTCCACAACTATATATGTGGGTTTAGCGTATGACTATCACCTTAAACATACCTTTTCTTGAGTAATATATGTCAATCCAAAGCCCCACAAACAACCCAAAATATGACAAAAGGTTTGAGTATAATCCACAATTGCCAAAACTGACTTTCCACAACTTTGTTTTTGGAAATCCACCCACCCAACTACCCACCAAAAGCTTAGTCCAAAAGATGTCACTAAGAGATTGTTTGTATACCGTAAGACTAGTGTGACACTTATGGGGATCCTGATCGCTCCCAAGTATCCTCACATCGAAAGTGTTATAGGAGAATTTCTGTAAAGGATATACCATCAACTCCTGAATTGGAGAGCATGTCACCTCCACATTACCTTCCCGTAACATATGGATCAACATTATATGCTTAAATCCTTCCATAAGATTTAATACATTTTCTAACATTACTCCCATCTTCCAATTCAACAACTACCTGGATTGTAAGGTGTTAATAACCAAAGATGAGTCACCTTCAACCACAACATTTTTTAACTTTAATTCTTTGCAAAGATTGAGGCTATGAATGAGAGCTTTCATTTCAGTTGCATTGTTGGTCTCAATAGGGAGAGACTCAACCATTGTACCTAGTACTTTCCCGTTCCAATGTCTGATAATGCATCCAACCCTTGAGATCCCAGGGTTTCCCCTGGAAGTGCCATCAAATTTTACCTTATACCATCCCACATTCATTGGTCCCCATTTAATTTTCTTCCTCTCTTCTAAGGTCATGGACCTGCTTGCTCCCACAAATAGAGGGATCTTCAAACCATGCCAATTTCTTCTCATGATTGCATCCCATTATGTGAAGTTTAAATTTTTGTCACTTGAAGCTCCGACACTGGCATTGATTACTTCTACTATGCCTACTTCAATCTTATTTAACAGTGTTTTCTTAAACATTTCTTGACCCTAAAAGATGCGTTTGTTTCTTTCCTTCCAAACTTCCCAAATCAAGAGCGAGGGGCTTGCAATCCAAAGACTTCTAAACATTGCTTTCTTATGAGGGATCAACTAGCCAAACAACAAATTCAATATGCTATTTGGAAGTGCAGTTTGGCATTGTAACTTGGCACAAATCCAATGCCAACAACTTTAGTTTAAGAATAAATGATCCCTTGTTTCCTCAGGTTGTTTGCATAAACTACATCTTGAAGGTCCATTAAAACCCATTTTCATGAACCTATCTTCTGTGAGAACTCTTCCTTGAGAAGTTGCCGAAGTGAACATCCTAGCCTTGGGGAAACAAACTTTATTCCAACAAAAGTTTATGGGTAAACTTGATTCTAATTCCCTATTGTTTGCTAACATCTTATACCTGTCATTTGCATTGTAGTTCCCTGTTATTGAGCCATTCCATCTGAGTTTGTCCTGACCAATTCTGATGAAAACTATTCAATTACACACAGTCGCCTCATAAGTTTCAACTATTTTGTTATTCAGTCCCAACATTCTGACACTTTTCCATTGGCTTCAAAGGTATCCATTTTCCTCAGTGACTATCATATAATCACACACCATGCTTCTCCATAATTGTTTTGTGATGAGCTTCACTTGTTCCAAATCTACTATGTCTATTAGTTTTTGGTAACCACCCTAGGAATCCTCCCAAAATAGTGTACATTGACCATCCCAAATGTCCCAAGTCAAATGATCCAATATCAAGTCAGACCAATTTCTCAAAAAGTTCCATATCCTTGAACCAATTGGGAGTGCCCTGGATGTGAAGATGCTAATTTCTCCCTCATCTAGATACTTAGTTTTCATAATTTTAACCTATTTGAGCTCTTGATTCATATACATTTTCTATACCAGTTTTCCCCCTAAGGATTTGTTTTGCAAAAGCAGTCTCTTTAAACCAGCTCCATCCACTTCCTTCGTTTTACAAATTTTATCCCAACTTATCAAATTGTATTTGTTTTGTTCTAAGTTGTCCTGCTAGAAGAATTTCTTCATTTTTTGATTAATTATAGTGTTACCATATTTTCACCTACAGGTTCAATCAGGTAGAACCTTCTAAACTTTCATACAAATGGTACATTTTTAATCTCCCTATGTTACATTCAATTAAACAAATGAAACAAATTTACAAGATTACAAGAACGCAAAACTATCACATTCATACAAGTGAATGAAACATAGAAGGATTGTACAAATATTTTCTGAAAATGTAATCTTTATTGAATGTAATAATATACATGTGTTTCACACAAGCCGTGAAAACTGACTTTTCTTATTCAATGTACATCAAGAATAAGTTATACATGAATAAGTAAATGTTTAAAGGAAAAAACATAGGGAGGATAACCAGCCATTTTCTGAATGACTGGTTCTTGTTGGCTATTCTAGTTTCTATTGGTGTTGCCTTGCTCCTCATAGCTCCTTTTGGTCCTTAGTGTTATGATTTCCTGCATAAGATGGTAAGCAATAGGTTAGAACTATGTTCTAAGCAATGAAAGGTCATACTCCATACATGAACATTCACCTATCTATCCACAAGTTAGTCTCGATGTGCATTAAATAGGAAATGCATTAAATTGAAACATCCTTATGCTGAATATATTAGAGAAAACACTGAAACCATCGAGATATTACATCAAGGTATCACAGTATACATTTTTCCTAACTTGTTTGTCTCATGTGCAACTATAGGTGTAATCATATCTTAATTCAACTTGTGGGTTAAAACGAGGCTCCCACAAGGGTTGAGCCCGACATGCTGGATTGTCTGATAATGAGCTCATTTGAGCTTATTTAAGAAGGAAATGCAATTTTAAAAGTCATCCTCTCAGCATGATAATGCAGTGATAGTGAACAGGCATGCTTAAAATGTTTCATTTGTATTATACTTCATATCATTTATTGTTGTCTTATTTAATATCATTCTTGCTGAAAACGGTCATCATGAAAAATGTATATGCTTCGTGGAACAACAATATAAAGTGAGTTCATCTCTTATTTCAGTAAGTAAATATCAAGCATCTATTTACTAAGTGAGCAATGAACTTTCAGTATGTCAAGACAACCAATTCCTATGAAACAATGGTATGAAGAATGTGACTATGTTTCAAAGAGATATGACAAATGGGAAGAGCATTGAGCTGTGTGACAGTGAAGGAAGCTTAATCATGGGATGAATATCCATCAAACCATGATAGGAAAATGAATGCAAAATATCAAGATGAGTAGATTTCAGCACGATCAACAGGCATAAACATAGTTATATCAAGTACAAGGTGATGCTGGTGGATGCATTTAAGTCACAATAGGATACAATCATTTTTACTACAGAAAGTATTGGATAAGCATGTTCAAATCATTATATCAGCATTATGGATCAAGTGTTATTCATTTATAGACTATCCATGTCAAGCATATTAATGAATAGTGTATGTATAAAAGACTTAAACAGCTGAAGGATAAAGATATTTATCAGTTCAAAGCATGACATCAAACAACAGTGAGTTTTGAGCATGAAAAAGAGCATTATTTCAATAGGATGATATTGTTCTATTCTAGGAAATCTTTCAAGTTTATTTTTGAATTACTATGTTAAAGTTGTTACTGGAAGTACAAAGAAGCAAGTGAAGGGAAGATCAACAATAATCAATAACATCAATAGTTAAAATGATGCTGCATAAAGTAAGGTGCCAGTAGTTCAGTATGCTTAGAATAATAATCCAGTCAGCAAAGCATGCAGAAATCAGGGGCAATATTCAACCATTAAAAGTTCAAATGACAGTGGATTCTTTACAAAGGATAATATGTATAACATTCATAAATGAAATTAGGTGTTACCCTACAGTAACACAAGCAGTGAAAGTTTGTTGATAGATGCACAACCCACATATTGGGCAAAGATCATGACTATAATACCTACATAAAACATCGGTAAGAGCTAAAGTTTTGTGTCCAAACCCTCAATGGAGCAAAAATGGTAATACCCAGATTCAATTTCAAGCTTAACATACATGATAAAATTGTGTTGGCACCCATCACAAAGTGGAAGTCCAAAATGGTAGATTAAGAATGACTTCATGAGTTTGCAAAGGAAATGAGTACACAAATGAAGGCAACATGAAGTTGCCCAGATTTACAGATGCCCATGTCACGAAGTCAATAATGAGTAACAAAATGATTCCTGTAGCATGTATGGCTGTACGAAAAATATAGAGCAAAGCAATGTTGAGAATAATGCACAGAAAATGTTACGAACAATAATCCCAAATGACAGTCATAGAGACAACAAGCTGTGACAGTCTGCAATGATCATAAGATTGGATTGTTATGCTATTTCCAAATGAGGAGCTCCAAGATTTAGGCACAACAGTGGTGCAAAAAATAGTAGTAAAGATATGTAGACTTGTGGATTGTGGCCATACTGTGCAATGACATCGATCCATTTTTGCAAACCTTTTTTTTCACAGAGACATCTTCTTTTGGAATAGTTGACTGAGATGGATCTTGTTTTAAAAAAATTATTGACACTATTAGCCACACATTCTTGTGGATTTTTACAATACAGAGGGAGAAATTAAATGTGCAAGGAAATATATGGGGGTTCCTTCTTGCAAAGGCCAAATTACTGAAACAACAAATAAGTAAAACCCTCAAAAATCCCATAAACAAATAAAGTACCTACAATAGAGAATATGGCCATGACTATTGAATTCAAATGCCTTAGTGCTTTGCATAGAAATGCAATAAAGAACAAAAAATCTGCTTTTTTCTACAGAAGTTGAAGGAAGAAGGTAAAATCTGCTGAGATTAAGAGAGCTTACTGTGTAATATTCGCAAAAATATTCCAAAAAATCCTTCATGAAAACTCTGAAACTCTAAACTCCATGAAAGCTAAAGCATGGTGGAGCAATTCGAGCAAACAAAGTGGATTTTGCAAAAATGGCATACCAAAAAATGAGAAGAAATTACTAAATATTGCGATCTATAAAGCTCAAAATCCTTAGTAAAGTAATTTCTTTTATTTTCAAAAAGTTTACCATTCATTTTCCTGTGAAAACTTCAAGGAAATCTCCCAAATTTCATAGTGAATTGTGAGAAAAAAAGGCTTCTGTTGAAACCCTCATGGTTGGCAGTAGCAAGCTTCTTTGAGAAGCTTCACAATCAAATGAAATACCTTAGCACTTTGTGTGCTTTTGTTTTAGGTTTTTCATGTTATCAATATTCAAGTGTAATTTTATTGTCTCATAGCTCTTGTCAATTTGGTGTATCACCCAGTTTATTTCATATTTTCAATATTCTTCATTTTATGCAACCATATTCTTACCCTTTTCCCATCAAGTCAGTAGTTTAGGTGATATTACCAGTTAGGAACCGGCCATAACCGAAGGTTCATTTCAACTTTAGGTGACCCACATCCTTGAAATGATTCCATGTTATTCTAGAAATCTCAATTTTCATAACTTTGCATACGGTGCAATTTCTAATAGATAACATGTAGTGCTGGCCCCACCTCTTGGCTTGATGCAATTGAGTACTTGTCTAGTATAATTTTAAAATTTCTTGCTTCCCTTTCTAATGTTGCTCCAAACAACATGGCATCATCAACAAATTGTCGATGTGTAACTGTTGGGATACCCCTTGTTATTTGTCTCCCAATGACCCTTCCCTCATCGCCTTGGATATTTATCTCCCAAGTGCCTCCGCCATAATAATAAATAAGAAGGGGGATAGCAGATCCCCCTGTCTCAATCCTCAAGAAGCACCAAAAAATCCTTCTGGAGTGTTGTTTATTAGAACGAAATATCTAGGGCAAGCAATCCAACTAAAAATCCAATTCAACCAACCTTGATGAAACCAAATGCTTCAAGCACCTTAAAAATAAATCTCCATTTGACCTTGTCATATGCTTTCCTGAGATCTAACTTTACCAGCATAAACTATTTCTTATTCTTTTGTATGGAGTGAATCACTTCTTAGGAAATTATTACCCCATCCAAGATTGATCTACTAAGTACAAAACTAGTTTGTTCCCCAAAAATTATATTCGGTAGGATCTTCTTCACTCGATTAGCAATAGTTTTAGCTAGGATCTTGTAATGGTGTTACAAATGGTGATTGGCCTATATTATTGTAAAGCTTTGGTTTCTCCTTCTTTGGTGTTAACATTATGGAGGTGTTCACTTCCTTGAGCACCTTGCCCAAACATCTAGAGTCCTTAATGGTCTTTACCACCTCTTTACCAATAATGTCCCAACACTTTTGAAAAAAGGCGGCTAGGAACCCATCCAGGCCAGGGGCCTTGTCTAGGTGTAACTGGAATAAAGCATCCTTTATCTTTTTTTTTTAATGAACTTGTTGGTTAGCATTTCATTTTGGTCAACAATTATAAGGCTGGGAATGCTATTGAGGATTTGAATTTTCTCTTGCAACTTGGAGCCATTCTAATCATTCAATAAATTTTGGAAGAAGTCCACTATGGAAACCTTAACATATTCTAACTTGTCAAGAGTTCTGTCATCTGAAGTTTCAATACTTGTTATCCTATGAATTTCCCTTTTGACTTCGGTGGAGTTGTGAAAGAATTTTGTGCTTTTATCTCCAACATTTAACCATAACTCTCTCAATTTCTGCCTCCAAAAAATATCCTCCTTAGCTAAGACGTCACCAAGTTTATTTAATAGATCTTTCTCTTGAGTGTAGCAATTTTTATCCATCCCGTTGGCAATTTCCCTTTCTGTCAATTCCTTTAAAGATTCTTTTGTTTTCCTTTTTTGTTCAAAATTTTTTTTAGAGATGTCCCTATTCCAACTCTCTAAATTTTACTTGATCAACTTCAGTTTTGTCACTAAGTTAAACATTTTTTACCCACCAGAATTGCAATCAGACCACCATTGCCTTATTAGATACATGAAGTGTGGATCCCTAAATCACATATTCTCAAATTTGAAGGGACATCTAGTAGGTTTCCTCTCCCTAGTTATTTCCACCATGATATGGAAATAATCAGAACTTGATGCAAGCAAAATTTTGCACTCTAAGGAGTAGGGAAAGATGCTTAAATCAACTTTGAAAATAAACCTATCTAATTTCTTTGCTATGCTACAAAATCCCAACTGTCTATTAGTCCAAGTGAACCAACCATTACCAATCAGGATCTCCATCAACACAATCCTTTCCACAAAATTCTCAAAATCTATTTGAGATTACATTTTCCTCTTAACCTCCCTTTCTTATCCATATTCCTAAAGATGGCATTGAAGTCACCCCCTAACAGACAAAATTCAAAAGCAAGGTTGTTGCATACTCTGTCTAATTCCTTTCAAGTTTCTCTTTTTTGGATGCAAGTGATTAACACATATACATTAATAAGAAGAAAGCACAAAGTAGATGTGAGACTCCTTACCTTATACGCCAACCAATGCTCCTCGAAGCAATCTTTTCTACTATCACATTTTGAGGTCTTCAGATAGTTATAATTCCTCTAGAGGGTCTGTCAGTGTTCACCCCCAACAATTTCCACTACTTCAAACTTTTCTTGAAGCACTCATTTTCTTGATCACCTAACTTGGTTTCTTGAAGGATACATATATTAGCCTGGAGAGATTATAGGTAGAGCCTAAATATGCACTTTTTGTTAGGGGCGTTTAAGCCCCTAACGTTTTAGGTAATGATTTTTATTGCAATTTAGGAAGGGATTCACCCTTCCCTACTTTCAACATTTCATTGATCTTTAGTTTCCCATTATCTTTTCCATCCCATTTAAGGTTCTCATGGTTTGGGATTCTACCTCTCTTATTATTTTCACTGCAATCAGGGGAGGTCTTAACCGCATCTTTCTGACAAATACCTAGTTTTCCTATCTCCTGCTGCCCTGGTGGCATGCCTTTTATTTGCTTAGTTTCTTTTGGAGTTGTTTCTTCCTCCTCGACCTCTTGATCAACCTCCTCCAAGTTTGGTCCTTCTTCCCATTCCTCCCCTAAATTAGTAGCATCTAAATTTTTGACAAGTGTTTTGTTCTTAACTTCTTTTGCAAGTTCTACTAGTTCATATCCAACCTCAATTAGAGAGTCAATATCTTCTTCATTTATATTGTTACCAATTAGATCCAGGGCCTTAGATATCTTCATATCTAGTTCCTTCCTCTACTCTTTTGAGCCCTCCCTCTGCACAAATGAGGCTTCTTCTTTTTCTGTGGTTGCCAATTTTGCTCCCTGTTTCCATAGGTTCAAATTTACTGAATTCAACTTTGCATCAACCTTGGAGGCACAATCATTATCGAGGTGGAGTACTTCCTTCCCTTTGTTGAAAACAACCATAGTTTATCTATATTATGGGTTGCATAATGTTGAGTTCCTTCTAGATCTTGAACTTGTAAATTATTTCCTCAAATTACAAGGGTTATTCCTAGAAACTAAGTTGTTGCTCTCTATACCTAGTTGATGTCTAAGAAAGTGGCTTTCAATTTTGAGTCCCAAGTTGAATTTGTCTAGTCATTAATGAGTCAGATGTAAAAACTATTCAATCTAAGACAAATATTTTGTTAAGAAAAAGAAGTTTAAAAGGGAAAGTACAATTAACAAGTTTAACAAAGAATGATGGATTTGAAGAGAGCTAATATTTTTTAGCATTTTGAGTATCAAGTTGACATTATTGTTGATTTGAATTTGTATTCAGTGTTGCTTTTTAAAACACTTATGGAAATCTCCAAAGTTTCTGATTGGATTTTATGATGTTGTAGAATTTTTTGTTATAATATTTGCAAAATGTATTTTTGGAAATATGTATCAAAATAGTGATATTAAAATTGTAGAGTTATTTAGTGTTTTTCTTTGATGAATTATGTCTTAGGTTAGTGTAATTGATTTAGTTATGTAATGAATTGTAATTGTGTGTTGTTTTGATGGTTAAATTTTATCAAGACATATATTGTGAGCCATATTATATTATCTTAGTGACATATGGGCTTTGTATTCATGAACTAGATTATATTTAATGTGTGTTGCCTATTTTTATACTTGCACTTAGAAAATTCAATTAAACATCTTTTCTAATTAACTCACTTGCCAAGTATGTTAAGTTGGATAGCATTCCAAATTTAAATATTGTATGAATGTGCATATTTCAATAAATATGTTTCTAGAAGTAAAATGTATTTTATCAAATGTTTGTTTCCTTAGAGAACAAAATATGTTAGGGTATTTTCTGTATTCTCAAAGTCTTCTATAGAAAGTATGCTCGACAGAGGTGAGATACATAAGATTTTCTATGTCAAGTGTAATACTTTAGTTATTATAATTTCGAGAGAGGAGAATTTTGTTTTAACGTGTTGATTGATGTAACATGCCCATTGTTAAAAATTGATTAGTGTTTGAATCATTGATTTTGTTAATTGCAAACTTAGACATTCTCTTTGTAATTGTAGATCAATTGTTAGAAAATGCTTATGCCAATTTGCAAATTTTGTCAAGAGCATTCATTATCATTGCATTTTATGATGTTCCAAATGTTTTGTTATAGTATTTGCAAAAAGTATTTTCTCAAATTTGTATAAAAAATAATGATATTGAAATTATGGAGCTATTTAGCGTTTTGCTATAGTTTAGGTTCATAAATTGATTTACAAATGTGAGTCATTATGTATACATATTTATTATTAGCATCATTTATACTTTATTATTATTATTTTTCTCTAATGCATTATGTGTTATATTAGTGTAATTGATTTATTTACATAAGAAATTATAATTGGGTTATGTTTCGATGGTTGAGTTCCAACAACAGATATATTGTGAACCATATTATATTATATCAATAATAAATGGGATCTATATCTATATATTGAATCAAATTTATTGTGCACTATATTTTTCCTGTACTTGTTCTAACCAAATTCAATTATATGTATTTTCTAATTAACTCGATTGCAGAGTATGTTAAAGTCGGTAGCATTTTAGTTTTAAATATTGTATGAGTTTACACATTTTCATAATGTCTTTCTAAAAGCGAAATGTTTTTCCTAGAATGTTTGTTTGAATAGAGAGCAAGATATGTTAAGGTATTTTTTGTATTCTCAAAGTATTGTTTCAAAATTATGCTAAAAAAATGTAAGTTATGTAAATTTTTCTTTGTTAATTGTAATACATTAGATATTATAGTTTTGAGAGAGGATAATTTTGTTGTCATGTGTTGATTGGTTACTATCTAAGTCATTGATTTTTTTGTTGCAAATTTAGACATTCATTATGTGGTTGTGCTTCTCTTCTTAGTGGTAACTAATCTTGTTGTTTTGATTTCATATTCTAAATAGCAAGAGCATAAAGGAGTTTGCAAGATTGATCCAAGACATCAATTTGGAGGCTTTTGTAATTTATGAAGTTGTCAATCAACTTGCACAACAAACTAATGGGGTGAAAAAATATCTTTTTGCATGGAAGGTAGCGACAAAATTCTCTTGTGAGATGTATCTAGAAAATAAATAGCAAGAACTAATATTGGTTTGTATTTGATTTTTACTGGATTGAAAGAAAATATTGTATTCAAAGCAAAGTAGTGTTGACAAATATTTTCATACAATATAGAAAGTGAAATAAGAATGGGTTATAGCCTCTGGTTTAATAGAGAAATGGAAGAAAGAGGATTTTGTCACAAATTTTGATGCAATAGAACATTTTTGTATCTTATTTGGTTTTTGTATATGTAAGGGACTGTTTTAGAAAAAAAGGATATGTTTTTTCGATTTGAATTGTTTGTTAAACAAAAAACATCAAACTTGTAAAAGGCCCTAAGCATGTTTTGGTTCTCATTTTATATAAGGGAGTTGCAAGATTTACTTTAGGATTCTTGGAAGTTGTGAATCTAGCCAAAGGTAGATAAGTGTTTTTTACGTTTGTGAATTTTACACACAAAAAAATTGTGTCTGCTACATGTAATGAAACAATTTTTTGATTAATATAATTAAAGACTAAATTGAAGTCTTTATTAGACATTTTGGTTTTAATGATATTGTAACACATTTGGGAATAAGAAACATAACAATAATTGAAAAGGTTAGTCATCAAGAATAATTGTCTTATGAAATTTTGATTTGTAGCTTTGTTCTATTACAAGATTTTGATTGTATTAGATCGTATTTACTGTGTCATCTTTTTCCTATACTTGTACTTAGAAAATTAAATTATACTTCTTTTCTAATGAGCTCAATTGCAGAGTATGTTAAATTGGGTAGCATTCCAATTTTAAATGTTGTACGAGTTTGTACATTTTGATAAATACCTTTCTAGAAGTGAAATGTTTTTTCTAGAATGTTTGTTCGATCAAAGAGCAAGATATGTTAGGGTCTTTTATGCATTCTAAAAGTCTTTTTTCAAGGATATGTTTAAAAAATGTAAGTTATGTAATATTTTCTGTCAATAATAACGCGTTAGTTATTACAATTTCGAAAGAGGATAACTTTTTTGTCGCATGTTGATTTATCTGATCATTAATTTTGTTACTTGCAAAATTAGACATTATTTTTGTGGTTGTACCTCTCTTCTCAGTGTTCACTAATCTTTTCAATTTGATTTCAGATTCTATATAGCAAGAGCATAAGGGATTTTGCAAAACTAATGCAAGAAATCCATTTCAAGGCTTTTGTAGTTTCTAAAATTGTTGATCAACATCCACAAAAAACAAATGGGGTGCACAAATATCTTCTTACATGGAAAGCTATGACAAAAGTCTCTTTTCAGATGTATCTAGAAAATTAGTAACAAGAATTGATACTGGCTTGTATTTGATTTTCACTGGATTGAGAGCAAATATCATAGTTGAAGCAAAGTAATGTTGAGGAATATTTTTTTTTGCTATAACAACCTCATTTTAGGGACCAAGAACTACAAAAATAAAGGGAGAAACCATTGTGTATGTATATTCTAGATTCCAACATACACATACCAAAAGAAAAGAGCCAAAGGCACTTAAACAACATTCATGCTAGTGATATCACCATTAAGTAGTAACAAAACCTCAATCGGGAATCTGGCCTCCCACAACTTGTAAAATACACCAAAATTAGACCTTAAACTGGAGCCATGATTTGCAGCCCAATTGGCAACAGAGTTCCTTGCTTTGCTAATGTGAGTGATTTTGACATCCTCCAGCTCACCCACAAGGCTCTTCGTTGCAACAATGATGTCCTCTAGATGCCAGTTTCGAACACCCCCCCTTCATCACTCTAATAACCAGCTTCAAATCACCTTCAATCCATAACTTCTTCCAGCCTTTCACTCTGGAAACCATCAAACCCCAAAGAATGGCTCTGGCCTCAACTAAATTGTTAGTGTCGATATCAAAATCCAAGGCAAAAAGAAAAATGGAAGCACCAGAGGTGTTCTTAAAAATACCACCACCACTGAATTTCTCGAGATTTTGCTTGGCAATGCCATCAAAATTAAATTTAATCCACCCTGGATTAGGTGACACCCACTTGAACCCCTTGTGTTTTCTCTTGTAAGGTACAAATATGAAATAACAATATTTAAATTATTATCAGTAAGAAATTCTTTTATCTACAATAAAACAAGAGGATTATCATCATTACATGCCATGTCATCAAATGACATTGCATTAGATTACATAAGATACAAAAACAAAAATAATCAAATACAATGATTGACTTGGGTAGACCATCACCAACAAGTAATAATAGAAATATAATGAAAGTACAATCAATCTACAAATACACTAGAATCATCCACAAAAGATGTACAATTTGGAAGTACAAATGTCAATAATAAGTCAATAGTAATATGGAGATGCAAATAATAAAGCCTCTAACTTCCTTTGACTCTCACATAGTCAACTACAAATTAGTAGATGAGAACATGGTCCAAGCACTTTTTCCACCCAACAGAAAAGGTTATGCTTCCTTGGAGAATTCTTCCTAAAGGTTATGCTTCCTCAGAGAATTCTTCCTAACATAAAGAACCACTGACCCTGCACAAGATGCTTAGCAAAAAGAAATCAATGTACAAGATGGAATCTGGTGCATGCCTAGTATATCTACTGTAATCAAGGGAAAATCCTAAATTTATTATTAAGTGGGTTAGCACAATAACAATCAAAATTCCTATGAAAATAACAAAGCACAATGGAAGTGAGGTGAAGACAAAAGGGATAGTGTTACCCTATGTCTCCACCTTCCATGATTAACCTCTGTTACACCTCCTAGCTTGCAGATAAATAACAATGCCCTCAGATTTGTATGAGCAACTATGACAAATGACTAAGCCCTATGCAAGTGTTGAAGGATTTGCAGAAAATAAAATGTCCCTACAATGGACTAAAATGCCTATGACTGTAAGTGACTATGACTGTAAGACTAGTAGCATAAATTGAAATCTAAACATGAGAGACTAAGAGTGCAAGAAGTCAAGAGAGCTGAGAGATATCCCAAATAATGAACAAAATTGCCCTTTTATAAAAACTGCAATTTTGAATGTGTGGCCAGGATGAGAAGATGACAAAAAACCCTAGGATCAATGATCAGGATTGAATGATGTAGTACGAATTAGGGTTAGGTCAAAATTAGGGCAAATGATAAGGATGAAGGGCAAGATTGAATTATAAGATAATTCAATCAAGGGTCGAAATTAAATGAGAAGTCAAAAGTCAAGAATTAAATTGGAAGATAAGGCCGGCACGGACAAAGAGGTTGCCGGAGAAGTTAAATAATAAAATTTATTTACTCTAGTTGACCAGTAAATAATTAAATAATAAAGATATTATTAAATTATAGAAGAATGTGACAAAGGAATCATTTCGAATTAAATAATAATTTAATTCAAAATTCAAGAGAGTGGACCAAATTAAATAAATTAACTTTATTTAATTTAATGAGAGAAGAGGTTAATGAATAATTAAATAATTAAATAATTATTTAATTATAGTAGAAAATGGACAAAAATCAAATAAATTAGAATCTATTTAATTTTTAAAAGAAGGGGACTTGCTTAGTGACGTAATTAAATAAATAAAATTTATTTATTTAATAATCAAGAGGAATAAATGACAAAAGGGGAATTAAATAAATTAAGAAATTTATTTAATTAAAGGAAGACTTTAGGTAATTAATGACGTATTAGATAAATAAATAAAATTTATTTGTTTAATAATCAAGAAGAAATAAATGACAAAAATGAATTAATTAAATAATTAAATTTATTTAATTAATAGAAGAATTATGACTTTAGAAAATAATTAAATAATTAAAAATTATTTAATTATTAAGAATGAAAGGGGCAATGTTGAATAATCTAAGAGTTGCAAGCCTAGGACAATTTTATGTGTTCACATTTTGCCCCTCTTTGTCATAATGTAGCATGTCGCATTGTGACAAAGAAAATAAGTCAAAAAATATGCCCCAGTGCAAAATAAGATGAGGAAGAATGACGAGGAGGGTTGTGGTATGCCCCCTCGAGAGGACAGACAGATTCCAAGAACATGGGCGTGCTCTCGAAATGGATGAGAAGACTAGAATATGAAGAGACAAAGAAATGTTAATGAAAATGATATGGATGATGAGATGGATGCAATGCCTACATGAGACGAGTGAGAGAAGATGACAAGACTAAAGAAGATGCATGTTAGTTCCTAGACCAAATCCTTCAAACCTTACCATAGGACTTTTAATATTTATTGCTCTTAATCATCATTGGGCAGTAAAAATGACACAAATGGACAACAAACACCATGATATGACATAGACCAAGGTGTGCAAGGTCATCCACTTGAAAAACAGACAGTCACAGACAAGGAATGTCCTAACTCATACTAAGGACGAAGTTGCCCCAGTCTTTTTGTCAAGACAATCTACAGACAATAGTCAAAGAAAATAAAATAGGCCAGGAGACGTCATCGCACCTCTAAATCCTTCATAGGACATCCTCGAGGTAGCTAGTAACATGACCAAAAAGACAAGACAGTAAAAATATAAGACAAAAATAGACAAGATAGTCAAAAGATAAGAAAGATTAACAGCCATGTAATTTTGTTTGCCAATGTTTGTTTGCCAAAGATTGAATTCTTGTTTGATTTGACAGTTTTGACAGTTTAAGATTTTTGCCAATTTGATGGTGTTGGTAGTTTGATGGGGCCTATTGTCAGGAAGGACACATCCTGAAAAGGCAAAGGACATTTTGACGAGGTCTAACTCCAAGAAGGACACATCTTGAAGAGGACCAAAGAGTGACGAGATTGACATTGTTTTGAGTAATATGTTTTGGCAAGTTGATTGATGTTGACTATATGATTGATTGGCTTATGTTGTCTAATTTTGACCAATTTTGACATTGACGTTTCAAATGACTATCTTGTGTTCGAGTTTGACTATGTCCGACTTATTTGATCGATGTGATGATTGTGACAAATGCCATGGCTTTATTTTGACCAACCTAAAAGGACTGACCTAATGTCTCGGGGACTCATCGACTGATGGCCTTGC
>VDFB02103953.1:0-62298 GCA_007258455.2 Sequoia sempervirens | reverse complement strand
AAGTGTTCCCAATGCTCCAGATTTCAGCTTCATCAAAAAGAGAACGACGTCCTGGTTCCAACGCAACTTGAACGGGTCGAAAAGGACTCCGTTTGTACAAGTTACGGCCAGTCAAACTTTCAGTCAAACTGGCTTCAGGGGCGTCCAGAAGGCAGAAAAAATAATCATCTCGGAAATCAACGGAACCAGCGTGATCGCGAAGAGCTCGTCGAGACGATTCCGACGGCGTTCGTTTCGTCGAAATCCGACATCATACGCTCGAGTTAGAAGCAGTCAAACTTCAGTCAATTTGAGGGTACGAAGGATGACGTCAGCAAATCATCCGTACAGTACGGAATCAAATGGACGAATTCGACCCAACACGTGGCAGGTGACTCAGATCGTACGGACCAATCAGCAAGCGACACGTGTCCTTCCGTACAGTACGGCATTACAGTGAGCATCCCACGTGGCAGTCCAGTCAGCTCGACACGTCATCATCTCGGGCAAGTAGGAGCTTGACACGTGGATGGTGAGTCAGCATTTTTGGCGAATCATAGCTCGACACGTGGCCGGCCGGTCAGCGTACGGGTCAGCTGCGTTATCGGACACGTCGGTAGTTCTGGCGAATGGCTGTTTGACACGTGGCATCGTTCTCAACCTCTGATCATTCGGGAAGTTGTTTTGTTTGTTTGAACAAAAGTATATGCCACGGGCTCTATCCCGCGACCTCGGCCGAAACAGCCGGGGCGTTGGCCGTTCCGCCAAACATAGGCTTCACTATATGTATAGCAAGCAGTGTCTTTATTGTTAGTCTGTTGGATGTTGGTTAAAAAGCGAGGCTGGCGGGGTTGGAACCGCCGACCCCGCGGCCACCAAAATTTTTAGTAACCGGTAGACCACGCGGGATATCCGAAATATATATGGACACTGGTTTTTTTTGTTAAGTTTCTATCAACCGAACCATAACCAAATGGCCAAATAAGGCCAAAACAAAGAAAACAAACAAAACCACTATAACCAAAAGATTGCAGAGGATGGAATAGACCTGATACGAGCTGATCAGGGAAGATGTGCATTTAATGAAGTGGTTAAGCTTAATTAGGAAAACTTTTTGTATAAAAAGAGGGGTTGAGATGGGATTTATAAGTCCAGGTGGAGATAGCGAGAGAATGCCCGAGAGATTGAAGACGTTTCTGCATATCAGAGTACTGTCATGCTGCTGAATGCTTGAAGGAGATAGTCTTGAAGCCATTGTAATTGAATTTGGAGCTAATCGGATCGGTCCTCCATTGGAGAGGGACCCGGAGACGTAGTCCTTAGGGACGAACTCCGTTATCAATTGGTTTCGTCTCTCTATTCTTCTCTCTTTTCTTTCTCAGTTTATCTTGGCATTTATTTAATTATTTTATGTTCATTTATTTCATTTGAGCATTTAAATTTGTAATCACTTAAGTTAAACGTTGTAATAATCGATCTTTTACGTTAAGCATTCTGTAGCATTAAGTCCTAGATCCTAAATAGATCACCAGATATACATGGAAAACCCCACAGAGGAAAAACCACAACGAGAAAATCTTCTTGGAGCTACTACCCTAATCTAGTCTCACAAAATGAACAACATTCACAACTTTTTGTTAGGGCTATAACCTAAGGAAGCTACAAATCCATAACTATAGTTTTAAGGTTACACCCAAGGAAGCTACAACTCCTTGATTTGAGCACACATTCATAAATGATTATAGAATAACGGTCCTTCCACTATCTAAAACTGACAATTAAGCTCACTCTCTTGTGATGATTTCAATTCTTCTTTGCAAACTCTCCAAATGTCTTCTTAGTTTCCTACTAGCTCATTTCTTTCAACAATTAAGAAGTTATGTCCTTCAGCTCACTGCAAATTAAGTACACTTCTTCACATGCCTTCTATCATAGGGATATGATCAAAATGAAACTAGACAAGATCTACCACAACTGCTATTTCTCTTTCAAACACTTAAACAATCATCATCATCATCATACTATACCCTAGATCAATTAGGTTAACAAATCATACATGATATTACATTGATTACATTTCACATATTGGCCTTTAATAACAAAAAATATTACATTTGTAAGTCGACCAGGGATAAAACAAACAACATGAAACGTGTAGAGGGAAAGACCAAAAAGACCACATACAACACCAGGAAGAGGAAAATTCCTTGTGGACAGTAACACATGCTTAACTTGGTCCCAAAATAGTCTTCACAACTATGATCTTTTATAAACATCATCTACACATTTTATGAAAACAAAATTAGGTTGGTCATAAACAAGGAAACATGTAACATGTAGCATGTTGGTCTTCACATCCATTTGCAATACACAAGAGTGATAAAAATATTTGTATTTCTTCCAAATGAGTTGGTATGGCCCATACAACACCTTCAATCACTCCTTAAGCTCCACTCAAACTTGAATTAGTGGTGCACACCACTAACATACCTTAGTTGACCTCAACAAAAAAGCATAACTTTACAAAATGACTTGAAACACTTGCATTTCTTCATGTGATTTTCTTCATACCTTAGACACTATGAGACATGTGGAGTGTCCAAACAAACTCATACAATTGAACTTCACAACCTTTTGCTAGCGCAAGTATTCAAACACTTGTTTAGATGAAGATTAAGCATTTGGAACCAATTGTATCACTGTAACACTTTGAAAATTGAACTTATGGAGCACTGGATCACTTGAAAAATTAATATAACATACATTAGAAATAATTGAGTATGTCCTCAAAACCGCTTGACCAAACCTTCATGTGCTGAGGAATGCAAAGCATTCCGACAAGTTTTCTAAACCATTTTTCTCTACCTTAACATAGTCTGGTACACTATCACTTCTAACTTGCTTTGTAGAAGGATTATTGACATGAAACTTTGGATATAACACCACATATCTATGAAATTAAATTCTAACCTACACAACCATATCTTCAAATGTAGAGATATGTAGATCCAACCTTTACACCTTTGAGAGCATCCTCATAAAATTAATGTGCAGTCTTCAATCTACCACTCTCAAAAAAACCTTTCCGATAACTCAAAATATTTGAAATATGGATCACACATGCCTTGAAATAATAGAAATATATCCTCCAAACCATAGGAGCAAAAAATCATCAGTAGAGAAATATGGAGCAATTCTTAGAGACTCTGGCAACCAAACAACTAGATTGCAACACTCTTCATAGAAATTTTGGCATCAATGACAACCAAACTTCAACAAGAATCAATGAACCTATTCCTCTGAATTCAAAGAGGTTTCCAATACATTGGTGTAATCATGATGAGATAAGAAATAATTTTTGGAATAGGTGGTTGTCATGTCCCCTTCTAGTTGACATCTCTCAGAGCACAGGATTAGCCTATTATGTGACCCTCGTAGGCTGATAGATTGGATAGAGGGTCTTGATGGAGTTCGGCTCAGCTTTAGATTGTCAGTATTGGATCAGTTGGCTTTCGTTCGGGCTCGTTCATACACTTCTAGCCTAAGTTGCTATTTTTAGCAGTATTCAGCACTCAGCGTGGGGCCCCTGCTATTTTTAGCAGTATGGATTGATTACGTGCAAAATCACTTCCTTATTCGTCAGCTTCAGACGGCTCGAGCATCGGGTGAATATTGAGAGAGATATTAATATTTAATTGATTTAATTAAATATTAATTGTGGAAGCATTATAATATAAAGTTATAATATTTTATTATAACTTAAGTGATTTCAGTGAAGGGGTTGCCCAACATGGAAAAGGGGCCAATTGATGATTATATTTTATTATTAAAAAAATTTCCGGAGACTATTGAAACATTAAAATAAAAAGTTTGAACTTTTTAATGCTTCCCTATTATTAAGGAAATCACACTTTTCAGTATGTATAAGGAATTTGCATTGGAAATTGGGCCATTATGTTATTGAGTGATTGAAAATTGATCAAGTTTTGTCAGAGCAAGGAAGCCTAGGGTTTCAGTCTCAGAGCATTGGGGAATGAGCCATCTCTAGTGAAAGAAATTCAGAGGGTGTGAGATATCATCTGATTTATTGCCAGGCAAGAGATTTTTTCATTCAGAAGAAATTATAGAGCATCACAGATAATAAATATTCAGGGGTTTTGATCAGCAATTTATCCAGCAGGGGTTTATACATTGAGGTGCCTATTTTCTTCACATCTGGAGACCATCAGAGGGAGTCGTACTATTTATTTGTTATTTTTTGCTGTTTGCAAGGCCGTACTACTTGTACCAGGTCGTACCATTGTTGGAAAGGGCGAACCTTCAAGATTAAGCAAAACGCCTTCTATCTCTTTAGTCTTTCACCACTGACAGGGGCGCCTATGCATCTGGCATTGTTTAGGATCGTCTGATGGAGGGAGAAAGGATTATTCATTGCTGCTGTACCAGAACGAGGGTATTCTTCATCTTGCTACAAATCAGGTTTTTGAACAATATTTTTACACTATCTTGTATGCATGCCATAGATCTTCTATTATAACCTTCTGAAATGAATAATAAGATCATAGATTAGATATATCAAGGGTTTACTGCTTCAATATTTGTTTATTTGAATTTATACAAATTTCTTGCAAAATCGCCATTTTCTGCATTCATGCAAAAAACCCAAAAATAGTCAAAAAACCAAAAATACACAAAATACTCAAAAAAATAGACAGATTCAGCAAACAGGGAAACTAAGGTTTCTATAGTGGTATCAAAGCTAAATCCCGCCATCCTGAGGGTTTAGCAGTCTTATGCAGCCAGAACAGATTGGGTCTCATAGGTATTACACATGCAGACGTGCTCTGATTGATAGGCAACAGAGTTCGATCCGGCAGCCAAAAAACATGGCTGACAGAACAGATAATCCTAGAACAGAGATTCCACATAATAACAGAGATCAGGATGATGCAGAGGTTTTGAATGCACTCAGAGATCTACGTGCAGGTCAACGGCAGTCCAATGATGTATTACAGCAGTTGGCAGTAGCACTTCAGAGACTGGGTACATCAAGGAGACCGTCACCACATCGTGACGATGACAGGAGTGATGTAGGATCACAGAGAGCTCCTAGGATAGCTTCACAGACAGCAGATAGGCCTACTAGGCCTACTTTCATGAGACAGGAGCCCGATGAGGCTATTGCAGGTGAGGAGCATGAGGAGTTGTTCACCGATACCCTTATGGCAGTGAACGAGGAGTGGGAGTTGGTACCACCTGAGGTCAGAGAGAGGATTTATTTTGACTGGTTTGTCACTCAGAGGAGAGAACACAATAGAGGTCGACAGGATTGGAGACCTAGGCACCAGAATAATGACATAAAACATGCTACGAACTGGGTCTCATTAGCGATGTTCGATGGTAGTGGTAAAGTGACAACCCAAGCATGGATTAGTAAGCTTGACACATTTCTTACATTACGTCCGATGGCAGAGAGGGATGCAATCAGATATGCGACACTACATTTGGAGGGAGTAGCTTATGACTGGTGGCACCACGGGATGGTAACGTTACAGCATGACAGGATCACTTCCTATCAGGAGTTTGTTGACAGGTTGGTGGAGCGTTTTGACAGGAAGGATCCAGAATCCTACTTCAGGGACTTGGCTCAGTTGAGACAGAGTGGCAGTTTGGAGTCCTATATTGGTGACTTTCAAAAGTTATCAATCATGGTGCTGAACATTTCAGAGAGGCGATCGGTAGTACTCTTCATGGAGGGTTTGACAGAGCCATAGTGAGGTTGGATCAAAGCCTTTGATCCTCCTTCGTTATAGGAAGCGATGAAGAAAGCACGGAGTATGGAGTTGGCAGCACCTTTTAGTAGATTCAACTCCAGAGGTTCTTCATCGTTCAGGGACAATAAGGGTTTTAACAGAAATAGAGAGAAATCCGATTTTAACAAAGAAAAATCAGATTCTAAAAATGATTCGAAGGGTAAATCAGCAGCTCCACCTTTGGATTGTGAGGCCCTTAATGATCTATGTAGGAAGAAGCTTTGCTTCTACTACAAAGGTCCCTATGACACCAATCACGATTGTCCTTTGAGGCCTAAGGGCAAGGAAAATTGAGTGATGTGGGCATATTATGAGGATTCAGAGTTAGAGAATTCTGAACAGCAGGATAGTTCTGGGGAGTCAGAGTCAGAGGCTTCAGAGCCTAAGGCAGAGACTGAGTCAGAGCTTCAGATATAGGAGGCACGCCTATCTAGCATTCAGCAGGAGGGATCTTTCAGGATTCGTGGTGTGTTGGTAGGACATAGGGTCATTACCCTACTTGATGCAGGAGCCACACATAATTTCATAGATGCTAGATTTGTTGAGAAACACGGACTCATCACTGAGGAGTTCGAGGGCATTAGGGTTAAGGTGGCCGACGGATACACTTTGAGGTGTGAACGCATGATAAAGGATCTCCCTTTACGCTTGAACAATTATAAGTTCAAGGCTGATTACTATGTTGTTAATATGGGAGATATTGATTTGGTCTTGGAAATGAAGTGGCTTCATTCATTGGAGGAAGTCACTCTTCGACTCAAGGATATGGAGATCCATTTTGATGTTGATGGGAAGACACACATACTAAAAGCAATTTGGGACAGCAACATCAAAACAATTTCTTTCAGCCGAATGGAGAGGCTCATGCGTCACAACATGGTAGAGTGGGCTGCCGAGTGCATTTTGGCACCTATACAGGAGGGACAGCAGAAGACTGAATATCATCCCGACATATAGTAGTTGAGAATAAAGCATGATAAGGTGTTCAGTGATATTCCACCAGGTAGACCTCCAGATAGGGGCATAGAGCACATTATAGAGCTCGAGGAGGGTGCTAAGCCCGTTATGATAACTCCTTACAGGCATCCTAAGAGGTTGAAGGATGAGATAGAAAAGACAATAAAGGAGTTACTTGCTATGGGTCACATTCGGCCTAGCAAGTCACCATTCACTTCTTCAGTTGTGTTGGTAAAGAAGAAGGATGGCACATTACACATGTGTATTGACTATAGAGTCCTGAACAAGAGGACGATCAAAAACAGGTATCTGATATCGCGTATTGATGAGCTTATTGATGAGCTCCATGGTGCATGTTACTTTACCAAAATTGATTTATGGTCAAGGTATCATCAGATCAGGGTCCGTGAGTAGGACATAGAGAAGATTGCCTTTCGTTGTCATTGTGGGCACTTCGAGTTCATAGTGATGCCATTTGGGCTCACTAATGCTCCAGCTACATTTCAGTCCACGATGAACAGGGTTTTTCATTCACTGCTGAGGAGATTCGTATTGGTCTTCTTCGATGATATCCTTATATACAACAGGACTTGGCAGGAGCATTTGGCTCACTTGGAGGCCGTGTTGAGTATTCTTGAGAGGGAGTCCTTGTATGCCAAGGAATCCAAGTGTGATTTGAGAATGACTGAATTGCTATATCTAGGTCACATTATCAGTGCAGATGGAGTGCGGATGGATCCTGAAAAGATCCGCGCCATTATTGACTGGCCTACACCGGCAAACCTGACATAGTTGAGAGGGTTTCTAGGTTTGTGTGGGTTCTACCATCGATTCGTGAATGGTTATTCATGACATGCAGCCCCTATGATAGATTTACTGAAGAAGGGTGCATTTATTTGGACTCCTGAGGCGCAGGAATGTTTCATGAGATTTAAGGAGTTGATGACTACATGCCTTGTATTGGCACTACCTGACTTTTTGAAGCCCTTCGAGCTTCAGTGCGATGCATCAGGTGAGGGCATTGGTGCAGTGCTTATGCAGGACAAGCACCCGATTGTGTATGAGAGCCGTAATCTTAGAGGGCCAAAGAGACTGTATAGCATATATGATAAGGAGATGCTCGCTATCATGCATGCCTTAGCAAAATTCAGGCAGTATCTTGTTAGCAGCAAATTTTGCATCAAAACTGACCATAACAGTTTGAGACACTTCTTAGGGCAGCGAGACCTCAATGACCGTCAGTAGAAGTGGGTCAGTAAATTGTAGGCCTATGACTTTGATATTTCGTATATCAAAGGAACATAGAACATAGTAGCTGATGCTCTTTCACGTAGGCCATATTTGAGCTCTATGGTTCATATTACGGAGGATTGGAGACATATGATTGTGGCAGAGTATGCCAAGGACACTTGGGCTTCCAGCATTGTTGAGGGATCGACGGTTGATACCAGGTATACACTTGTGAATGACTTGATCATTTACAAGAACAGGATTTATTTGATCCCAAGGTCAGAAGTGAAGAACATAATCATGCGAGCTTTTCATGATGTACCGACTGCAGGACATCCTGGGTATTTCAAAACCTATAGACAGATAAGGGAGAGATTCACATGGAAAGGACTCAAGGCAGATGTTCTTTAATACATGCATGAGTGCCCTGTTTGTTAGTAGAACAAGTAGGAGAACATGTACCTGGTAGGATTATTGCAGCCACTTCCGATTCCTGACAGGAAGTGGGAATGCCTGTCGATGGACTTCATTACAGGCTTGCCTAAAGCCCAGGGGCAAGATTGCATATATGTAGTCGTGGATCGGCTAACGAAGTATTCCCACTTCTTTCTGATTACCACTACCTACATAGCTACACAAGTAGCAGAGGTCTTCTTTCGTGAGGTCTTTAGATTACACGGATTGCCTCGGAGCATTGTGAGCGATAGAGATAGTCGGTTCTTGAGTCACTTCTGGCAGGAGGTATTCAGACTCTGTGGGACCGAGCTTATTCCGAGCACTAGTTACCATCCGCAGAAAGATGGGAAGATGGAGATAGTGAATAAGTGGGTGGAAGGTTACCTCCAAAATTATATTGCCGGGTAGCAGAAGGCATGGGTCAAGTGGATTCATTTGTGCGAGTATTTCTACAACATGACATTCCACATGACTATTCAGATGTCACCTTTCATGGCGTTGTACGGGTATGAGGTGCCTAGTTTTCTAGATTTGCTACTGAGTGATAGTAGAGTGCCGAGTGCTGGAGACTTGTTGCAGGAGAGTTAGGATACTATGAGGGATCTCAAGGAAAATATCACCAGAGCACAAAATCAGCAAAAGCAGTATGCAGATCAGAAGAGGATGGAGAGGCATTTCGAGGTGGGTGACATGGTTTACCTCATGCTATAGCCCTACCGTCAGTCCACTCTTAGGAAGAGTGGGTCAGAGAAGCTTAAGCCATGATATTACGGTCCTTTTAGGATCCTGAGGCGAGTTGGAGAGGTGGCCTATGAGCTTGAGCTTCCGGCGAAGAGCAGGGTACACAATGTTTTTCATGTATCACACCTCAAGAAGGCGTTGGGACATCATGTGGTACCATCTACAGTTCTACCTCCCTTAGATGATGAGGGAAATTTGATTTTAGTACCTGAGTCCATCCTGGATTACAGGGAGAGACAGTTGCGTAGGAGGACTATCAGGGAATATCTCGTGAAATGGAGAGATTTGCCAGTGGAGGATGCTACATGGGAGAGCGAGGATATTCTGCAGCATCTGGAGTTGAGATTGCTTGAGGACAAGCAATTTCAAGAGGGGCAGACTGTCATGTCCCCTTCTAGTTAACATCTCTTAGAGTATAGGATTAGCCTATTATGTGACCCTCGTAGGCTGATAGATTGGATAGAGGGTCTTGATGGAGTTCGACTCAACTTCAGATTGTCAGTATTGGATTAGTTGGCTTTCGTTCGGGCTCATTCGGACACTTCTAGCCTGAGTTGCTATTTTTAGCAGTATTAGCACTCAGCGTGGGACCCTTGCTATTTTTAGCAGTATGGATTGATTACGTGCAGAATCACTTCCTTATTCGTCAGCTTCAGACGGCTCGAGCATCGGGTGAATATTGAGAGAGATATTAATATTTAATTGATTTAATTAAATATTAATTATGGAAGCATTATAATATAAAGTTATAATATTTTATTATAACTTAAGTGATTTCAGTGAAGGGGTCGCCCAACATGGAAAAGGGGCCAATTGATGATTATATTTTATTATTAAAAATTTGTCCAGAGACTATTGAAACATTAAAATAAAAAGTTTGAACTTTTTAATGCTTCCCTATTATTAAGGAAATCACACTTTTCAGTATGTATAAGGAATTTGCATTAGAAATCGGGCCATTATGTTATTGAGTGATTGAAAATTGATCAAGTTTCGTCAAAGCACGAAAGCCTAGGGTTTCAATCTTAGAGCATTGGGGAACGAGCCATCTCCAGTGAAAGAAATTTAGAGGGTGCGAGATATCATCTGATTTATTGCCAAGCAAGAGATTTTTTCATTCAGAAGAAATTACAGAGCATCACAGATAATAAATATTCAGGGGTTTTGATCAGCAATTTATCCAACAGGGGTTTATACATTGAGGCACCTATTTTCTTCACATCTGGAGACCATCAGAGGGAGCCGTACTATTTATTTGTTATTTGTTGTTGTTTGCAAGGCCGTACTACTTGTACTAGGCCGTACCATTGTTGGAAAGGGCGAACCTTTAAAGATTAAGCAAAATGCCTTCTATCTCTTTAGTCTTTCACCACTGACAGGGGCGCCTATGCATCTGGCATTGTTCTGGATCATCTGACAGAGGGAGAAAGGATTATTCATTGCTGCTGTACCAGAATGAGGGTATTCTTCATCTTGCTGCAAATCAGGTTTTTGAACAATATTTTTACACTATCTTGTATGCATGCTAGGAACAATATTTTTACACTATCTTGTATGCATGCCAGAGATCTTCTATTGTAACCTTCTGAAATGAATAATAAGATCATAGATTAGATATCTCAAGGGTATACTGCTTCAATATTTTTTTATTTGAATTTATACAAATTTCTTGCAAAATTGCCATTTTCTACATTCATGCAAAAGACCCAAAAACAGTCAAAAAACCAAAAATACACAAAATACTTAGAAAAAATAGACAGATTCAGCAAACGGGGAAACTAGGGTTTCTACAGTGGTAGATGGTCTTTGACCAACCTCCATGTAATAATTATGAGGTGCCACTATATTTTCTAAGAATACTATATTGTGAGTTTATCCTTCATAAAATTACCAATTAATTTGATATGAGGGTGTTTCAAGGTAGAGGTGGAGACTTTTCCCAAAATAGACCATGAGCTCGTCCGGTAGATAATTGTGCAAATCAAAGAACACTAGCACAAAGGCCTTTTTTTATGTGACAATTCTAGTGACCATTAGGAAGAGTATGGAGGTGTAGACTCTCCATGCAGTTGCTAGCCTAACATACACCATTATAGAGCATGGCACAAAAATATCTAGCTTTTTTCCTCACAAGATGATGCAAAAACTCAACCATCTAGCTCTAGTGCCCCTAGCTCTCATATATGCCCAAACTGTTGTAATCTATGCTTTGGGAGAGATAGCAATGTAGAGGGTGAATATGGTTCCACCTCCCATGCGTGTTCTCATTTTCAATATAGATGCCATGGGAGTAGCGAGGGTCATTAAGGTGTTGTATTAGATGGTGCAGTGATGACAGATGTGTTGCTGAATGAGGTGTATGCTAGTCAAATGTAGGTATGTTGATTTGAATTTATAACATTTTATCTATTAAATACTTAAAATTTTATATATAAATAGATTTTAATTATATAATTGAATTAAAATAATGTGAACATTATGCATTTCAAGGTGTAGCACTAGAGTTTGGTACATCATCAAGCATTCTTGCAACAACTTGTACAGTTGCATCTGTATTAGAGGTCAAATTTGTATAATATATCAAAATAAAATAATACTTTTAATTCAAAATAATGTTTAATAATTCAAAATAATGTTTAATAATTTAAAATACATCTTTTTATTGAATAGGTGGGTGTCACACCACCATCTACTACACATGCTACCATGGATGGTTATGACATTGGATTTACTTAGGTACAATTGTTATGGCGCAAAATTGCACCCTAGTGCAATTTACCATAACACCACCCTTTCTTTAGCCTTATAAATCAATAATGCTAAATCTTGACATCCCAAGCCTTTTTTCTTGTCTATAGCTTGCAGTTTTTGTCGATGGAGAATTTTTCATAGGATGCTTTTGTGCCACATTGACATCTACGCACTGTGCAAACGTCCCTTAAAAATTCTTAGGTTAGTGGAAATTGGGATGTTACACTTATTGTCACCTACAAATTGTAATGCACCTGTGACTGTAGGCCCAACTGAAAATGACTCTTTTTCCTCCAAACTTCCATTTTGAACTTATGTTCTCATTCCATTAAACTTGAATCACATTCTACTCACTTCACTCTCATTCTTCCACTTCACTCTTTCTCACTCTTTTCCCCTTAGCACTCCCATTCTCTACAGCATTGTTCTTGTAGGTTTCAAGCTCTAAACCACTCTTACATAATTTTCTTGCATTTTTGAAGCTCTCACTCTTCCTCTCAGCTTCGTAAAGCTTGTAGAAGGGAGGGTAACTCTTTTCCATTTCATAGTATTATCGTCTTTATAGTTAACATAATTTTATCTTTGCATTTCTATACATATTTTCTATTTCTTTATTTATCATTATTTCTACATTGTGGTCTATCTAGTTGTCCATGGAGGTGGAAACACCTAAGTGGGGGTTTGACTAAGGAAAACCTCGTAAAGAAACCCCAACATTTTCTCATTTCTGTGTGTGTAGGATCTTGACCGTGAGGAGCTTGTGGGAGGTTGGACCTATCGTGAGTTGATTCTATTTTCCTTCTACTTGTCCTTTCATCTATAGTTAATTTATCTTTCATTTAAAGTATTCTTATTGTTGTACTTCCTTTATATTTTATGCATTTCTAACATTCTGTTATTTTCTATTAAACTATCAAATTTTGACATTCAGGTTTCCAGAAGGGTCTTGAGTGTTTCTAGCAATAGATTCTACTCTCTGTTTGTATGAGACACCAACATGCCATAGAGACATCATTGCATCATGTTTTCATCCTTGTTTCGTGCTCTCATCATCTAGATGAGAGTATATCAGTCTATTTTCTGAGACCTTTGTGGTCTGTTCACCTAATTTATGAAGTCTTTCGTCTTTAATTTCTATCACTTATCATCTTGTCACTTGAGCTCTTATCATTGAAGTTACCAAGGGAAATTTTCTCCCTTTAGACCCTATTTGTCTTGGGACTTGGGAGTAGTGAATCCCCTCCTTCACAATTTTGGTGAACTCGACATGAACCTTCCTTCTCTCTTCATCCTTATTTCAAAAAGATTTCTTCTCAGGTGACTAGGATGCATAGCTAATAGTGTGTTGTGATGCTCTTCATGAGATTTATGACCCATTCAACTACCTCTAGCCACTTTGTTAGAAGAAATTAAAATTTATACATGGGATCTAGGAGGTTTATTCCTACCCATTCTAGCTCGACTTTCAATGAGTTCATTGTAGGACTCTCCACCAAATACACCCCTCCCATCAATGAATCTACAACTCATATTCCTACCCCTCTTTCCTTACCCTCAACCTATGCCTCCTCCTTGGAAGATGAAGTTACTCTCAAGGTCCTTGCAGAGAAAATTTACCCCTTGGAGTTGAGACTCATAGAGCTCACAAGATTCTTGGTAGGATATAATTCTTATGCCCAAGTGGCTCATGTGGATAAAACTCTAAAATATTTATTAACTAAATATTGAAGGGGTCTAGAGCTTTTTCATGGTATTTTCGATATTGTAGAGACCCACATCCCCTCTTACACCTCTACCTTGGGTGCTACCCAAGATGTGGGATTGAAGATCACTGGAAGATAGTTGGAAATCCTGATGCCTGGGGTGTTAGTGTGCATGGATGATTTGGGTCCCTTTACAAAAACCAACACCATACTTGAGCATAGTTGAACTATTAAAGTAAATAAGGTACATTTGGGCTTCATTTATTCCACACCTGAAGCTTAGAGCATCCCTATTTCTGGTGCTAGTGTCGGTGCTTCTATTGGTGCTAGTGTTGCCACCTATTTTGGTGCTGGTGCTAGTGCCTCTATTGTTGTTGATGCTAGGGGATCTAATGGTGCATGACCTGCTGGTTCCTCTATAAGTGCTAGTGTTGGTGTTGGTGTTGGTGCCTCTATTGTTGTTGGTGCTAGGGGCTCTGTCGGTGTAGGCATTGGTGGTTCTGCTGGTCATACCTCATCTACTAATCTAGTCCTTAATTCTCTTTTATAGAACATAGGACACATATAGAATCAACTAGTGACTTTGGCTAGCTCCTCCTCCCAACCTATGTTTCAACCCTACTACCATCATAGTCCTATTTCTATTGCTATCCTAAACTCTCCTATTCCTTAGGGAGTGGAGATTCTAAAATTTGAAAAGTACAATGGCCATGGGAATCTACAGACAAATGTCTCATTGTTCAATGCCATGTGTACTGATTACTTCCATAATGATGAAATCTTGGCCAAACTATTCCTACATTCTCTTAATGACACCGCTTTGGAATGATATTGTACCCTACCCGATAATTCCATTTTCCCTTTCAATCAGCTAGTTAATAAGTTTCTCTAGTCATTCTAGGCCAACATTGGGTTGAAGATCGTATTCAACGATCTTTTCTGATGCAAGTAGGGAAAAGTTAACTGATTTTATGGCTCAGTATCAGGCCATTATACTCAAATTTCTTATCCTTTTCCTGATTTTTGATGTTTAAAAAGTGTTTATTAGAAACTTGCTACCTGGATTACAAGAAAAGTTTATTTTAATGAAGTTTCTATCTTTTGTCCATCTATGTGCTACCTTGCAAGAGTATCGTCAAACATTTGTCCAATATAGGGATTTATCCTCGCACTCCCATTAGGATGGCTAGTTAGTTGTGTCAGTATCTAACAAGAACAAGGTCATGGAAAACATGGTCTTTGTTCCAACAAATGAAATAAAACATTTACCAAATTATCAGAATCTTATAATAGTGTCCTGCAAAATTATTGAAAGATAAAATAATAACTTTTCTAGAGATTCGACCACTATCTGAGCCATATCCTCAGTGGTACGACTCCCAAAAGTTCTGTCAATACTATTGAGTCTTCGAACATGACACTGAAAAATATATCCACCTACATCATGTGAGTCAGGACCAGATTGATGATAAGACTATTTTCCTCGATGACAAAAAATAGAAATCTAACAAATCTATAGAAAATCTAAATAGATAGCTATAGATATATAATTATCATTTCTTGTCGCACTCTACTAATTTGGAACTAATCCTTCATCGTCTTCTAATTTCATCACATATGCATATGTGAATGTAATCGCATTCACTCATATTCCTCCTACAGAGCATGTGAATGTTGTCCCTATCATTTCACTCACTTCACATGATCTAGCCCTGAATAAGGAGCTCTCTCCACTGCACGTTCCTGGTTGTATCAATGGTAATGTTGTAACATGAGTTGTGGTTGACCCTTCAAGCTATGTGAACATCATTACGAAGGAGACCTTGTTTATCAATACTTTACATAAGGAGAAATATGATGAGTTGCAAGATACCCTTCGTACACATGTTGGGTTTTCTATTGAACCTATTGGCACCATGCAAACTATCTAGGACACTAGATACAAGCCACTAGTAGCATGCAGGGGATTCTCCCTTTAGAAATTTTGGTCCATCCTAAGCTAGTCAGATCTCTCCCTCCTAGGGGAGATCTTTGTATAGAGCTTATTGTAGATACAAGACTGGGGACTTGGTGCCGATGGGTGGTTTTCCCCCCATCTCCTTATGTTGTTTCTTTGAAGGCCTGCTTGTGTGCATAACAACATGCTTTGTCTTCTATCCCTCCAAAGGGGAAGGGAAAACTTTCTCTTACGCTTGGGAATTCCCCTTCTAGTTCTTATTTTGCACCTCCAAATTCGTCTTCCTATCCCTTAGTAGCATCTTCTATTTCTGGTACTATGCATAGCATAGGAAAAGGAAAAGTCCCCATCCTATGGAAGTCGAAGCCCCAAGTTTTTCAGCTTCTTGTATTACCCACGGTTTCTTGACCCACCCTTTATGGCATGGGGAAGAATTCCCATGGGTTTTTTCCTATATTTTTTCCTCTGTAGCCTCCACATATTCCTCCACTTGCCTCTAAGGTAGAGAAAGGAAAGAAACTTGCCATTGAGATGCCTATCTCTATTTTTACTTCTGAACCTCTTTCTCCTCTTGCTCCTCCTAAGGAGTCCATCCTTCCACCGACGATGGTTGTGAAGGTTGCTCCTATGGTAGAGCATGAGCCCCTAACTTCTTCTCAGGCTGTGTCTTCTAGTACCCACAATCGATGTAACTAGCTTGTGTGTGAGTGTAAGCATTGAAAAAAGGCTCTAGCTAAGGAGCATGCTACTTTGTAGAAGTTCTAGGAGGAGCTTGTTGTTTTTGTTTCTGCTCCTTCTATTGGTGCTTCTGCTTCTATATTTTCTTTTTCCTTAGTTCCCATCGCCTTAGTTCTTCTTCCTACTTCATTGGTGGATACTGATGAACCTCACCCCCAAAGGGTGTAGGTGTTCATCACCCCTATGATAGAGCCTCCACTTCTTACCTCTCTTTGCGCTATTCCTCCTTTTTTCACAACCCATGGACATGCCTCACACAAAGGTGGTGTCCTTTATGGTTGTCTCCTTCTTCTTCTACTTCCACTTCATCTATGGGGATTCCGCTACCTCCATTGAAGTGCAAGCTCAAGGATGACCTTGCCTTAAGAGGTGGTTGTAATAAATTTTCATCTTCTCTTGAGTCTTGTTCTGCTTTGGCTTGTGTCATCTTAGTGATGGAGGCAACCCTCACATCCTCAGAGTTAGTCACCGCTCCTCTTCCCAAGGTTGGAAATGACTCTTAGGTTCTTATCCTCCTCCTTATTTGACACATGACACTTCTACCAAGAGAATTTTCAAATCATTGGAGGATATCTTGACTTTTTCCTTGATCTTTGAGAGATCAATGACTTTGGTCTCAAAAGAGCTTGGTGAAGAGGACCTTGAATGACCTTCTTCCTTGGCCCTTGTTGCAGGTGAGTTGGCTAGTGCATCCCTTGCTATCCCTCCTCTCCAATCTTGTCCTCCATCTCCTTATAATGATCTATATTGGGAGCAAGATGACTTGCTGGTAGATTCAGATTAGGGTGACACCCTCCTCTACATCTTTAGAATAGTTTTGTGTGATTGTTTGTGTTCCTTCGTGCTTGTCTATATATTCTTGTGCTCTCACTTGGAGGACCCTTGATACCCTTGTAGGTTCTTGGATACAGGAGAGAAAAACTATCATAACCTTCTATTTGTTTCATCATTCTTCTATATGTTGTAATCTTGAATTTTCATGTCAAGGACGATGCAAAGTGTTGGGAAATTTAGGCCTCTTCCATATTTACCCGATTTTTATTTTTCATTTTTCTTCATGTGCTCTTCATGTTTTGATACATTTAGGGGTTGAGGAAAATTCATAGATATTATACTATACTTATCTATCTATATCTATGAGCAGTTTTGACCCTGAATAATCATACCCCCTTGTGCTCTTGATATCTTTGTCTCTACTTTTCTATTTCGTGATGTCCCTTGCATGTGTGACAACATTCCATGAATACATCTTTCCAAGTATCTCGTGACATGAAATGTATTTTCTTTCTCTTCTCCTTCGAATGACATGTGCTTCTTTTCATAACACACATCATTATAAGGGGAGGCTATCATATCTGCTTAATTTTCAAAAAGGTGTATTCTTTCAAAAGGATTCCTTGATAAAAATATTTCAAAAGGATTCTTTGATGTCTTGGTGTCTAGCTTGGAGGCAACCTACCTAGACTTGTCTTTTCTTTTTGTGACTATCCCGCAATACATTATTTAGTAGCCACACGCCTATATGCTTTCTGTATGAACTCTAGCCATGCTATCCATATTTATTAGTGCCATCTTAGCTGATCAGATTATCTTGTCTTCTGTCTATGAAAAACTTAATCATGGGTATTATTTTTATCGTTTTCACCTAACATGTTTGTCTACAACTAACATGTTTGGGGTGAGATTGCAGCTAGCTCTGTAGGATCGAAGACCCATGTCCTCTTCAAATTTTGGTGAAGCTCTTCTCACATTAGGTATACCGGATCGAAGGATTGCTTCCTCTACATTTTTGATATATTCTCTTCAATCTATTTCTACTTTATCTCATACATGTTTTAACAAATACACTCACTAAAGTGGGGGGGAAATTTTATGGCATAAAATTGCACCCTAGTGCAATTTACCATAACACCACCCTTACTTTAGCCTTATAAATCGATAAAGCTAAATCCCATTGTCTTAAGCCTTTTTTACTGTTTGTACCTTATTTTGTTATGTTGGTGGGGAATTTTACCTAGGATGCTGTCACACTACACAAACATCTGCACACTGCACAAATGTCCTTGATAGAATCTCAGGTCAGTGGATGTTGGGACATTACACTTCTTGTCACCTACAAAGTGTAACACCCCATGCGACTGTAGACCCATCCAAAAATGGCTCTTTTACCTCCAAACTTCCATTTTGAACCTACATTCTCATTCCATTCAACTCGAATCTCATTCTACCCACTTCACTCTCATTCTTCCACTTCATTCTAGATCACTCTTCCCCCCTTAGCACTCACATTCTCTCTGCACCATTTTTCTTGTAGGTTTCAAGCTCTACATCACTCTTGCACAATCATCTTGCATTTTTGAAGCTCTCACTCTTCCTCTTGGCTTCCTCAAGCATGTAGAAGGGAGGGTAAGTCTGTCATTTCATAGCATTATCATCTTTATAGTTAGCATACTATTGTCTTTGCATTTCTATAACATCTTGTCTATTGATTTCTTTATCATTATTTCTATATTGTGGTCCATCTAGTTTTCCATGGAGATAGTAACACCAAAGTGTGGGTTTGAATAAGGCAAGCCTCAGAAAGAAACCCCAACATTTTCTCATTTCTATGTGTGTAGGATCTCGATCATGAGGAGATTGCAAGAGGTTGGACCTACAGTGAGTTGATTCTCTTTTCCTTCTGCTCAACATTTCATCTAGTTAATTTAAAATTCATTTAAAGTATTCATGTTGTTGTACTTGCTTTATATTTCACATATTTCTAGCATTCTATTATTTTCTATTAAATTATTAGATTTCAACATTCGGGTTGCCAACAGGTCCCAAGTGTTTCTAGTTATAGATTTTTCTCTCTGTCTATACGAGATGCTAGTGTGCAAAAAAGACAATTGTTCACTACAAAGACATCAGTGTGTTGCACTGTCATCCTTGGTCTGTGCTCTCATCCTTTAGTTGGGAGTATGTCAGTCTATTTCGCAAGACCTATGTGGTTTGTTTACCTAATTTGTGAATTCCATCCTGAAAACCAAAAAACATAGTTTAATATTTCTATCACTTATCACCCCATCACTTGAGTTCTTGTCATTGAGGTGACTGAGGGAAATTCACTCCCTTTAGACCCTATTTTTCATAGGACTTGGGATTAGCGAATATCCTTCAAAAATATAACATATTTAAGTTTATTTTTACAAATTTCAAATTTGTTGTTTATATATATATTTGTGAAATTTTGAGTTTATTCTATTATTGTTTGTTTAGTTGATGAATACAATAGACACACCTCCTAACATAAGAGAAAATTTGGAAGTTGGTGTTAGTATAGCAATTTTATCCTTCGTGTGTTTAACTCAGGTATGAGTTTGAATATATATGTTTAATAATGTTTATATTTTATCAATTTATATTAGTAGACCTATAAAAAATAATTGATAAATGTCTTTGTTATGTTACAGATGGATGTAAAAAACCCTGTGTGAGGAAAAACATCTCTTGATGATGTTAAGCATTGTAGGCAAGAAAAATGATCCTACTCGTATGTTGTAAGTGTGTTTATAATATATGTATCATATTAAATAATTTTTATAGTTTTTGACTTTGGCTTAGTATCAAATTTTATATTTTATATATATAGGTTGGGCTACAAAATATTGAGGAACATAGGAGATCAGAATGACACAAAGCACTGTTAGTAATGATCAAATTTCAATTAGTCGTGCTAAAAGAGGCCCACTTTTTCAGGAATAGTGTTCAATATTAATAGATGAACATATTTTGTATGCCTATACATGGCACATAGATAAAAAATTTTGTGTGGCTATTTGTAGCGATGATATTTTGTAGACTGAGAGGCAATACATTGGCCTCATGGCATTGTATGATAATTTGATGATATTTTGTGCACCATCATGATGGTATTGTATCACATTTTGATCACATTTTGTGTGCCCTCATGATGGTATTGTATGAAATTTTGATGACCTCATGGCCTTATGGAGATCAATTTATATAAAATTTTTATGCATAAATTGGTAGCTTAAATGGTTTAAAACATTCTCATAATTTACTTAGCCCCAAGTGGTCTATGTATGAATCATATCCCATGTCCAAATTTTAAGTTTTGAATCTAATTTCCTATCATGTCACAAGTTAACTACAATGTCAAAGCCACCGCCTTATAAAAAACAAATAATTAATGAAGAAAAATATTTCCCAACAAACATTGATCTAAATGTTATATTTATAGAGTACAATGTGTATACACCTAAAAAAGCTCATCACCTTTAATTAATTAAATACTAGCTATTTGATTAATATTTTGAATACGTATAAATAAATTCTCAATTTATTTATATTGTTCACCCTTCTCTAATTCTCCAAATCTAAAACATATTCTTCTAAATTAATTAAATAAACAAGGTTCCCTAAACTTGTTTTATTTAATTAATCTTCACTAAATCTAATTAGGAATTAGAGCACATTTCTACAACTTTTTGTGCCACCTCACCAAGGTCACATGAAAATAAATAACTCTAATTTTTAATTAGAATCATCTTCAACTCATTTCAAAAAGCACATGACTCATTTTCTCCCACATTTCCACTAATTTTGGAGCACATGACTTATTCTTCCCACACTTCCACCCATTTTTGGAGCACATGATTTATTCCTCCCACACTTCCACCCATTTTGGAAGCACATGGTCTTCTCTTCACACACTTGAATCTTCCATCCAAATGGCATGTTTTCCATTGGTCAAGAGATTCTTCCATCCAAATGGAATGTTGTCTTTGGTCAAGGGGACAACATCTTGATTCTCTTCATCTTCACCATCCATTCTTCTTATTTGATCTAGACCGTTGATTATTGCCACCTCACTATATGCTTGGAAAAGGCTATAAATACAACCCTTGGACATTGTATTTTTCATCCACATTTGAAGTATAATTATTATGCAGGTTTATCATTGGAGCTTGGAGCATTCTTGGAGTCTTATAGCTAGTTTTTATATCATGTTTTGCTTTGCATTTAAATTTTAGCTTTAAATCTTGCATCATAGTTGCATTTTATGTCCCATCTTGCATCATAGTTGCATTTTAGATTAGTTCATTTTAAGTTTTAATTTGAGCATATGTAGTATCATGCATATAATCATATAGATCACTACCATAGTATCCACCTCCACTTGTTAATTTATCATCAACATCATCCTTCACTCATCATAGCCTTCATCATCATTGTTTACATATAGTTTCATGTAGGCATTTAGTTAGCTTACATGTTGGATACTAATCTCGTGTCTTAAGTGTCATTCTAATAGCCTTTGTGCACATAGAAATCTGAGGGCCAAAAGGTTATAAGAATCGTTAAGAATAGAGGACAATGAGACATTCTTGAAAGATTTAGTTTGTTGCAAATTAGAATAGTTTCTTTACTTCGAATCTTTGAATATAAATCGTTTCATTAAGGTTTGTGTTGATACTAACTTTGCACATTTCACACACACAATGCAACAAAGAAAAAAATGAATAAGTTAACAATAATGTATTGAAATTTTAAATATTATTTATGAAAATTAAAATTACCAACAACTAGATGATGAGCATAATCTATGTTCAACTTTCCTACATTCATTAGGACTGACTTGAGTTCATTAGGAATGACCTAGGTTCATTAGGATCTTCTAGGTTTAGTAGGATTGTCTTACATTATTTATCAACTCATTTGTGGAACTTAGAATTTTTTGTGTTAACCTTAGGGTCATGTAGGATAAATCCACAATAACTTCTCACTTTTTCAAGACTCCAATCCATTTGATCGTGATGACAAGTTTTCAAATATTGCAAAAACTGTCAAATGCATTTAATGAAAAGTTGTAATGTTGCATAACATTCATTTTGTTTATCATAGGCCCAAATCGTCAGCTTGAACATGTCTAGGTAGGTGGATTTATGCTAGGAAAGGTACAATTTCACACCCTAGCATGCTAGATCGTTCCAGGATACATGTACCAACACTTTCTCTTAAGAGACCTAAATGTCAAAAATGCAAAACTTTGATGGCGAGCTTTTTCTTGAAAATTGTGACACTTAGAATTATTTTTTTTGAAGGTATAGGGTCACTTAGGGTCCCTCTACAATAACATCTCTCATTTTTCCATATCTCCAATCCGTTTGGAAGTGGTGACAACTTTTCACATGTTGAAAAAATATCAAATGCACTCAATGAAAAATTGCAATGTTGCATAACTTTCATTCCACTTGTTGTGCGACCAAACCAACAGTGCCAACATGTTTGAGTGAGTGAGTTTATGCTAGGAAAGATCCTATTTCACACCCCAGAATGTCAGATCATTTCAGGCTACATTGTGCTAGAACTTTCTCTTAAGAGCTCTAAATGCCAAAAAGTGATGAACTTTGACAAGTTTTTTCTCAGAAACCATGACACTTACAAATGTTATGTTTGAAGGTATAGGGAGTTGTAGGGTCTGTCTACAATAACCTCTCTCATTTTTTCATATCTCCATTCCATTTGGCTATGGTGAGTTTTTTGCTACCTCAAAAATCATCAAATACATGCAATGTTAAGTTGCAAGGTAGCCCTAATTTTTGTTCCATTCACCATGTAGTCAAACCAATAGTGCCAAAATTTATGAGTGGGTGGGTTTATGATAGGAAATGTCCTATTTCACATAGACAACATTGTACTGATGCCCTAAATGCCAAAATGTGATGAACTTTAACGAGATGTTTTTCGAAATCCACAACACTTAAATTTTTTTTGTCTAAAGGTATATAGAGTTGTAGGGTCCCTCTACAATACCCTCTCTCATTTTTTTCATATCTCCAATCAATTTGGCTATGGTAAAAGTTTTTTTACTACCCCAAAAACCATCAAATGCATTCAGTGAAAAGTTGTAATGTTGCATAAATTTTGTTCCGTCCATTGTGTGACCAAAACGATAGTTCCAACACATCAAGGTGGGTAGTTTTATGCTAGAAAAAGTCCTATTTTGCACCCTAGCATGTTGGATCGTTCTAGGCTATATTGTACTTGTTCTTTCTCTTAAGAGCCTTAAATGCCAAAAGGTGGTGAACTTTGATGAGCTATTTCTTAGAAATCGTGGCACTTACTAACATTATATTTAAAGCTATAGGGACCTACATGGTCCCTCTACAATAATATCTCTCATTTTTTCAAATCTCCAATCCATTGGCCGTGGTGAAAATTTTTCTACTGCCCTGAAAACTGTCAAATGCATTCAATAAAAAGTTACAATGTTGCATAAATTTTTTTCCATCCATCGTGCGGCCAAATTAGTAGTGCCAATATGTCTAAGTAGGTAGATTTATGCTAGGAAAGGTCCTATTTCACACCTCAACATGTCGGATCGTTCTAGGCTATATTATATCAACGATTTCTCTTAAGAGTCCTAAATGCCAAAAAATGAAAATATTTGATGGGCTATTTCTCATAAACTGAGACACTTACAAATGTTTTGTTTGAATCTATGGGGAGATGTATGGTCCCTCTATAATAACCTCTCTTATTTTTCATATCTCCAATATATTTGGATGTGGTGAAAGTTTTTTGCTTCCCAAAAATCATCATACATCCAATGTTAAGTTGCAAGGTAGCCTAATTTTTGTTCCATTCATCATGCAACCAAATCAAAAGTGCCAAAATGTGTGAGTGGGTAGGTTTATGCTAAGAAAGGTAATATTTTGCACCCTAGCATTCCAAATCATTGCAAGCTATATTGTATCAACACTTTCTCTTAAGAGCCCTAAATGCCAAAAAGTGGAAAACTTTGATGAGCTATTTCTTGAAAATCATGGCACTTACAAAAGTTTTGTCTAAAGATATAATGAGTTGTAGGGTCCCTATATAATACCCTCTCTCATTTTTTCATATCTCCAATCCATTTGGCCATGGTGAAAGTTTATTTTCTACCCCAAAAATCATTAGATACATGCAATGTAAAGTTGCAAGGTAGCCTATTTTATTTTGTTCTTCATGAGGCCCAACCATTAGTTCCAACATGTTCAAGTGGGCACATCTACACTAGGAATGGTTCTATTTTGCACCCCAACTCTCCCAAACATTTCAAGGTATATTATGTGAGTGTTTTCTCTTAAGATCCTCCCTATCCAATTTTTAGTAGTTTTTGACATTATTAAAGGTTTGATTTAGTTAGTTTTTGTCTTCAATCTATTAAAACACATTCATATTTAAAAAATTGGAACATTTTATTTTACATATTGTGTGAGTAGGTAACAAAATATATATATTTTTCAAAATGTTCAATGAAAGATATCAAGTATACATATATATAAACCAACTAAAAAATGTACAAAACTCACACATTTACAATCAATTGGTACAATCATGGTAGAATCTTGGTCATTTATATATATACAAAATTTTAACTGTAAATAGATACAAATTAGCTGACAATATTTACAAAAAATTCATGTTTCCAACATTTTGTAGAATCTTGGTCATTTATATATACAAAATTTAAGTTGTACACAGATACAAATCAGTTGATGATATTTACAAAAAAATTGCATTTCGTAAAATTAGTAAAAGGAATAGATGATATGCGAATCAACCAATGATTTATACTTTTTTTTCAAAATTATTCTACCCTTTTGTAGAATTAATTTAACCCAATGCTCCAACACACTGAATACCTTCAATTGGCCCAAATTCAATCTACTGAACCTTGTGGATCAACTTTAACCTTTATAGTATCTAGTATTTCCTTGTGGTTAACTTCATGAACTTTGCATAAATTCTTATTAAGTGGTCTACCATGATATTTAATCAATTGAATATTCATTGCAACAACAAGGTTAGAATAATGAAGAATATGCCTGTGCGTCAAAGTCCTCAAACAACAAAATATTTGATTTATTAATAGGGTACCTTGTAAGCCATATTTTTATGGCAATAACAGACCCTATTGGATACTCAATACCCTCTCCATCAGTGATTGTGGTAGTCAAATTCTTTATCCCCTCTATAGAATGGCACAAAAAAAATTCGTTCCTTCATTATTCTCACCAGTAATAATTGCATACACATGATTTACATTTCATTAAGTAAGTAAATTAATTCCAAAAACCATGTAAAATGTAATAAATTGACTTAAAATTTTGATTTCAACTAATTAATAAATCACAATGGTTGGTTGCACTAGGTTAGATACATGGTCAAATTCCATCGATATGTCCATTTGGTTCAACTATAGTGCTTGTGAAACTTGATATGTATCAATGGGAACTAAAGGTCTACAAGACCATTTGTCAACCCACTCTTTTGGCTCACAATATTCCCATACAAAATCCATACATGAAGGAAAAAAACATGTAATCTCTCTCATATAAATAAGCAACAAACTTGCATATAAACTTCTAAACAAGTGAAACTCACTCGATCTTGTAACTGTACAATAATCTTGGTATATTGAAATATTAGATTCATTTACCAACCACAAATATCTAGAAATCATAGACTTACCTTGATTACCTAGTCTGTTTATGGAGTTACACCATTGCATAATTTTTGTTGCATCAGTCAACTTAGCACCACCTTGGTACTTCAACTCCTCTCTAGCTAGGGATCTTTTTATAATGCTCTGGCACCATCATGTTAGCCCTTTCCATGTCCAACCTCAGTGAAATTCCAAAAATATTGAACACCACTTGTCAAATGCATCCTAGTCAGCCAATAAAACATCCTTGAATTCTTGAATTACGACGTGCAGATCTCTAACCATATGATGTGTTGATTGCATCTCATATTTCATTCCCTTAAATTATCATAGAAATTTTGAAAGCAACCTTGCACAAACTCTATGGAATGAGTATGATCATTGCTAATGTAGAAGTGATACTCTCTTAATATCTTTATGCCTTTCTTTGTGCTATTGTGTGCATGCATGAATGTTATGTTACACAATAGTAACATGAATAGAGTTGTAATACTGGGATTGCACTTCATTTTGAGTTGCAATGTATAATTCTCATCAAAATCTATAATAGAAAAATGGTATCAAGAGGAAATGTATCCTTACATAACTTGGATTGCTCATCCAACCATCGAACTCTATGTGTATGCATTGTGTACTCATAAGCTATTTCTCTTGAAAAATGCTCATAAATTTAGCTATCGAAATATCTGTATTCACTAACTCACATCTCTTCAACTCTTTTCTAGTTTTAACCCCATATATCACTGTCTTGTATTTTCCAAAAGTAACTAGTTTTTTTCCAATTTCATGTGTGCTCTCTAAATGTAGACATTTTTACAAATGTTGCAAACCACCATAAGTAACACATAATCCTTTCAAACAATACTTCTTATAAAAAAATGGTCATCATTTCTTCTACATAATACACTTGAAATACAATCTCTTGATGATTTAGGAGGGACTTGTAAACCACATTCTTGCAAAACATTGTTAGTATGCAAAGTAACACATATATGATGATAAATATCGTAATGCATGGAAAATTCACTATGCATCCTACAACAACCTGTAGTGCGTGATTGATTTATCTTAACATAAAAGGTTTGACCATTTCAAAAACCTTTGAATAATTCTCACTTGAGGATAACTTTGAATAAACTTTTCATAAAATTGAGTTTGAGTCATATCCAATAAGTGTTTAGGACATGTGTGGTTCACAATTTCGAGATCCTATTCTCCTTCTAACAACATCTTTTTTATTGGGTGAAACTCTTGTGTTATCTTGACAAAAAAAATCAATTTAAAAGCTCTTAATGCATCAACAACAACCTTGTCTTTGTGTGGAGGTCTACTAAAAAATTCCTATAGAGAATTACTGTTAGGATCCTCAATTTTCTCACATATCCCAATGACATTTAATAGTGTTCTACTTATTTTAGTGACCTAATTGTTTTGGTAATCAAACGAGATTTTTTAGTTTCTTTGCTTACTATAGTTGATGTAAGAACACATCGGGTAACATTATTATCTTTAGTGTGTGATGTTGAACCTATTGATTGAAACACACTAATTATATTTTTGATAATAGTTCTTTCATAGTTGGTATTTGATGATCTTAAGCTAAAGATCTTCATAGTGTCTCTAAAATTAAGATTTTTATTCATTTCAACAAATAATTGGAACCTTCCATTTTCACTTAAGCTCTCATTTTTTTTTCTCCATATTTTATTAGTCATTCTTCTATAAGTGTGATTGTGAATTTTTTCGGGCATTGGTTTCAAATATTTTCATCTATGTCAATTAGATAAATTTTTTTTTTACAAATAATTCAAGGTGTTATAATTGGTGTGTGTTCTTGGTTTACATTTGGTACATTTGATTGATCATTCATTGTCTCAATAGGTGTGATGTTTGGTGCTTGTTCTTGGTTTACATTTGGTAAATTTGATCCATCATTTATATCCTCAATAGGTGTTTCAATATTTGATTCTATATTAATGTCAGTTGGTATAGATGATGTACTTGTTGCATAGATGGTTGCCATTGCACCAAAAGATCAACTTCTTAATTTGCCCGATACAACTTCCAAAGTTAATGAATCCATAGGAGGTAGTTAGCCATGCCACAAACCTTGGAAGCCCTACACTACACAACACAAGGAGACCAAGGACACACACCTTGCAACAATCCCCCCTAGTGCAAGTGAGGGGTTTGAACCCATGACCCAAGATCTGATACCAATTATTGCACAGATGGTTTTGTTGCACTAAAAGATTGACTTGTTAATGCTCGATACAATCACTAGAGTTAGTGAATCCATGGGATGTGGTTAAGCCATGTCACAAACCCAAGCGCTAATGCTCCACAACACAAGGAGACCAAGGGTGCACACCTTGCAACATTACCTTCTCCTCCAACTTTTCTCATTTCATGTAGTCTTTTCATGCGCTCTCTTTTATTTTTATTTTTTGCATTAAGTTGTTTGGGTGGTCCTCGCTTCTTCCTTCCCATGGTTAATATCAATTGTTCTTAAATAAAAAATTATGAATATATGTTAATAAATATTGTAATTTGATCAAAAATTATTTACTTGATCAAATTACTTAAACATAAATGAAATTACTTAAAAAAATATGAAATTACTTGAACATATATGAAATTAATTAAACAAATATGAAAGTACTTAAACATTTATGAAATTACTTAAACATATTACTCATGAAAAATTACTTAATCAAATTAACAAATTATTAATAAAATATGTAATAGTCATCAAAATTGACAATAAAATATATTATACAAACAAAAAAACATTAACAATTAGTTAATTGTCACATTCCAATGCATTTCAATCATTTGAAGTAAAATAAAATAAAGAAATATCTTAAAATATATATCATATACCCTCAAATCTAAACCCTATACTTAGCCTTAGGTCATAAAGCCTATACACTCTATACCCATAACACAAAACCCTATACCCTATACTATCAGTTCCCTAAAACTTATCCATCAACCTTAGGAACTAAAGCCAATAGGTTAAACCCTTAATTATATATTAAACCCTAAACCCTATACCCTCAACCCTAAAACCTATACCCTATACCCTCAACCCTAAACCATATCTCTCAACCCTAGGCCTTAAAGCATATAGGCTAAATCCTCAATCCTCAAACCTATACCATCTACCCTCTTGACCTTAAACCTTATCCCTCAACCTTGGACCTTAAGGCCTATATAATAAAACCTAAAAAATATACACTCAACCCTAAATCCTATATCATATACCCTCAACCCTAGGCTCTAAAGCATAGGGGATGAACCCTCAACCCTATACACACAATCCTAAATGATATACCCTCAACCCTATACACTATAGATCATATACTCTCAACTCTAAACCCTACACTCAATCCTAGGTCATAAAACCTATACACTCTATGCTAAACCTTATTACCTTCAAACCTCAAGGTTCCTATACCATCAAACCTAAACCTTATAACTCAATCTTAATTCTCTCAACCCTAAAACCTATACCTTATATCATCAATTGTAAACCCTACACCCTATGACCTAAACCCTAATACATAAACCTTATACCCTATATGTTAAACCCTAAAACCCAACATTAATAATTTAACACTAAAACCTTCATAATTAAATTTAATCCCTAAACCCTCAACTCTCAACTCTCCATCATAAACCATCAAGAACATGATGTTTAGAGAGATGTAGAGAGAGTTAGAGACTGAGCTGGAGGGAGAGAGACTTGGATAGTTAGATTCAAGAACATGATGCTTTTAGTGTGTTGGGTGAAAATTATGTAATCAACTTTCGACAGATTACACAACTTGGACTTCAGCCACAGCTATGTGAGATGTGAATCTCTCCTATCGGAAAGGGGAGGCGCCCTTCTTACTGCTAAGAGAAACAATAGTAAATCACAAAAGTAATTACAAAATGTACACGAAATTCACAGAGTGGGGGGGTGTGTTACATTCATCCTTCTCTCTTTTTTCAGAGAAGATGTTTACAATGCTTCACGTGTTGGAAGTTCCGAATTCTTGATAACTTGAAACAAACAACTAGCAGTAATACCAATATCTCTATCTCGTCAAAGCGAAGTGTAGAGATACCAGAAGTAATTAACAACAAACAAATAAATTAAAAAGGGAAAGCTCACGAAGGCACAAAGTCGTTCCGTAGCTTTATCAATGTTGGATCTGTAGATGTATCATTTGCTACGTTAGAAGCGCAAAGTCTTCTTAGACGCAACAATTCTTCAAACAGCATGAACGATAACAAGCACAAAGTCTTGTAGATCCTTCGACAAAGTATCTAAGAGAATGAATAATTATAAGCGCAAAGTCTTATAGATTATCCAACAAGAACATGCAAGAGTATAAATGATTATAAGCGCAAAGTCTTATAGATCACTCAACCAATGATAAACAAAATAACAATGCAATCTAAATAATAGATGTAAAACAAAGTTTACATCAACCACTTAGAGTCTTTCAGATTCCTCGAACTAATCACTACCAAATCAAATCAACTTACAAAAGTATTGAATCCAACGCAAAGTCTGGCTTGCAATCCTTTTCTTTATTGATTGAATCTCATTCACAAAATATGAACGCAAAGTTTCACAAGTTTGCTTACAAAAGGGCAGCACTTCGTTGCAAAAGACTAAAAGATAAGTTACAATGAAAATCCCTCGCATTATATAGAAAGAGGGATGAGCAAAAGAAGGAAAGAGATTGAGAAAATCAAGGAAAGTTAGGTGAGCGATTTTAGGAGATCTCACCTAACTTTGACCAAAGTCAAAGTGTAATTTGTTTTGAAAATATTACATCTTTGGATTTGGTGTAATTACAATTTACAAAAGGACATTCGAAAATGTCAAGAAATATTTACAAGATGCATAATGGGATGCACCAGAAATGTCTAACACTGGAGAACAGGAAGCTTCTTCATGTTTCTTTGCTTGGGCGCGGAGTCTTCATACTTCTTCCTGGTCTCCTGCATGAACTTTTTATTTGGATGAACCAAGATCAAAGGACATCACCTTCGAGATCACTTGACGAGATCTAGAGAGAAACTGCAAGGATGGTGAATCAACATGCGTTAGCAAAAAAAGTAGCATTGGGAAGCGTGGAGCGGATGAAAAGGCATGCAAAATGATGCGGGAGCGAAGAAATGGGGTTCGGAATGGAAACAGAGCAATTTTGAAGAAACTGGGTTAAAAACTGCCAAAAATGTAAAGGTGCTAAAATTCAGCACCATTGCACAAAAAATGACTAAGTCTGGAAGAAAAGTGTAAAGGTGCTAAAATTTAGCTCCATTGCACAAAAAATGACTAAGTTTGGAAGAAAAGTGTAAAGGTGCTAAAATTTAGCTCCATTGCACAAAAAAAATGACTAAGTCAGGAAAAAGATTGTGAAAAAGTGTAAGGGCACTAAAATTCAGCGCCCTTACATTTTTGGAGATTTCAGTCTTTGATGCAGGGGCGCTAAATTTTAGCGCCCTTGCACTTTTCAAAGTTAGAATTTATTTCAACATGTCAGGGCGCTAAATTTTAGCGCTTCTGCATCTGAGACATGATTTTGGAAAATGGATGTAATGGTGAATGAAAACGGCGCTCGGGGTTTGCAAAGTGTTTGTCTACATAGAGTTGCAATCGAAATTGGAGAATAAAGAGAAAGCAAGGGTAACAACTTACAAAGATGAAACACGAAAAACGCTGGAGAGGGATGTCGAAAAACTCAAAAAACGTATTTGCAGTTTGAAGAAAACTCGCCCAGCATGAAGAGAGGAAGAACTAAAATCATAAACAATGAAAATGGCGAACTAAAACACTTTTAAGTGAAAGAGAAAATCAAAAACCTAACTCAAGTCGAGCAATAAATTTAGGCATGAAAAGTGGCACAATTGACGAAAAATGCGAAAAAGATGAAGAAATGCGCCAGGGCCAGAAAAAGTTTAAGTGTCAGGAAAAAGTGTAATGGCGCTAAAATTTAGAGCTATTACATTTTGGAAAAAGTTTCATGCAGGGGCGCTAAATTTTAGCGCCCTTGCATTTTTCGAAGCCTTTGGTTTCGGCGCTTTTCACAGCTTCACTGAGCGAGAGAAGCTAAGTCTTCGGCGAGGCATGGGGGAATGCTCGAATTGACTATTCGAGACTTTGGAACGCATTTCGAGGTGGCTTGAAAACCACTTCATTATGCGTACCTAAACTTCACGAATCCTAGGAAACAGACAAGTTTCGTAGGGGGGTTATCCGTGGAACGAGCGCTGCTAGATTCTGTGATAACATAGTGCAAACCAAAACATGCCTACCTTTGAAATAATCCCAATATATTATACAATAAGTTCTATAAGGATAACTATAAAATATAGTGAGTAGATCAAAATCTAGATATATATCATGTTTATCAATTCATTATAAAAAACTATCTTTGGATTATTACCAAAGGTCATCCTTACGGTTTACTAAAGAGAAACCACTTAAGAGGACTAATTTACTCCAAACAATCTTACTATGAAAGGGGTATTATTATTATTTTTACGTAAGTGGACAACTTAACTATAAAATAGAACTAACAATCTTAATATCCTCCTATTGCAAAAGTGAAAGCTAATTTCATGAACACTTATAATTCTTATAATAACCGATTACTATCTTGTTTGATTTATAATTTAATATTGGCTTATATATTATCAAAGAAAGGAAGTAACGGTAGATTTTAGATAACAATAGTGGTGCTTAAATGTGAAATTGAGATTGTTTTGATATGCCTTTGCATACGTAAATACATAGTTTCCCAATTTTAAATTTAATATATATAATGTAATGTCAACTATACTAATTTCCTCTAAAATAAGATACTCGATGATTTTAGTTTTATCCCCTCTTTAATAATTTTATTTTCTCTACATGATTCATGAACCAACAATTTATTTATTTTCTTTATTTTTTTACCTATAATTTTACAAAACACATACATGTTTTTAACTTTACAAGATACGTATTTGTTATGTCTTTTACAAAACATGTACACATTTTGGATTGCACAAAACACGTACATGTTTTTTCTTGCACAAAAGACGTACGTGTTTTGGCTTATAATTAGGCTTGGAGGTTCATTTGCCTCATTTTCATGTGATTTTCTCTTCTAGTCTCATTTTTTAATAAAATTACCACCATAATTTCACAGATCTTCTAAGATTTGTTACCATATAATTTTTTCAATTTGAACTACATTAACACATTTATTTTTAATTTCCTTCACTAATTTTTCCATAGTTATCAGAGACATATAAACATTTTTTAATAACTTTTGACCTACTTGTCCAAATTTGAAAAAATATATATAATATTTCTCTACACTTTGAATTCTTTAGAAATTTGATTTTTTTTACATTTTTGATTATTTTGGTGCAAGTTATGTGACACGCACGCTTGGTGATGCAATTTTCAAGATGCATCCACTTTGAAAAATCATAAAAAATACTCAATAAAAAATTACAAAAAAATATTCAACTTCTAGTACTTACTCTTAATTATATTTCTACCAATGGGTTTTTGAAAATACTAAGTGCAACTAAAAAACTTGAGGGGTGCACGCTAGGCACTATGTTGTGTTTTGCTGAAAAATAAGAACACTTTTACACGTGCGAAGCATTTGATCCTCTTAATCTTATCTATTTTTGAAAAAAATAGTAGTTTAGAAACTAGATTCACACTACTACAATTCTTTTTCTTTTGGTATCTTTAAATTTTGAGAGCATGAATCTCAAATTACTCCTCCAAATTCAGGTTTAATTTATTTTAGAATAAAAGTGGCCACTTTTGACCCCCTTTTTGTGCACCATCTTGGTGCACTTACCCATGATTATATTCACTCCCAACAAACTGAAGATCCAACTCATAAATATTGACAATAAAATATATAGTGATATGAATTATTTCTATGTTAGAGTTATGTTTACCCTAGTGTGATACATAAGTATGACAATTAAAATATTTGCAATAAGATTATAGAATTTTTGAAAAAAAATCTACACATATACTCATTTCATACACATATTAATTCTTTGTTAAATTTTCATATATTCATTATACCTTCATGCAATACATTATCATATATCTTCTCAGTACATAACATATCCTCTTTATACATCCATCTTTCCATATCTCTCTCTCGCTATATATAATATTTTATCCTTAGTATTTATATTTCTATGGTTTTCTTAGTACAATACATATATGTTATTATAGGGATGTGTCCCTAACCTTGTTACTTTTTAATCATGCCTTTTTAAAGTCATTGCATTGTATTTTATGGTACTACAACTGGTGTTCTTTAATCTTGTAATGGTTTCTATTTACTCTTTCTTCTAGAATACAATTTTCTTGATTAAAACCTTTGGTACCCTTGTCTTTCACCATTTCCCTACATTAGGCTAACCTTTTTATTTTTCAATATAATTGAAATATCTCAACCACCTATTTAGGTTTTTGATTGAATAATTATTGTGAATTGGATTTGTCCCTACCAACATTAATCCTTGTCTTAAATCATGTTTTTCCCTCAAGACACACTGGCTCTATTTTTTTTACTTGTAATGTCACTTTTCCTCCTAAAGTTGTTTAAGTATTAACAATGGATTTTAATAGATTAAAAGTTAGAGTTAAGATAATTTACAAGATGTAATGTTTCTAAAATGATGCTCATAACTAAAATAAAGAAAAATAGGCGGTGAGTATAAGGGAAAATAGGTTGGGAGTCCCAAATGTGACCCATTTCTCTAATTACATTCAAGAAATGAGATCCAAACAATGAAATGACTGTCAACCAAAAGGTGAGTCAAATAAAGGTATGAATCTTTAAATTTCCCTTTTATGCTAGGACGAGGGTATGAGTCAAACAACACTTTGGGGAGAAAGATTAAAAATACCAAAACAACTCCAAATTGTGATCTATAAAGTACATCTAGAAGATTAAGCTCAATTCTAATAGAACCAACAATCAAATTGCAGATTTGAGAATGGGAGAGTTATGTGTACCTGTCACCAAAAGTGCTTTTTTGAAGAAAATTAAGGACTCATTCGCCCTATGGAGAATGGGTCCTAGCTAGTGCTCTTGAAAATCTATTTATGGGTTTTTTTTTCATGTGTTTGCACTCCCAAATCCTCGAAGCTCGTGGTCAGAAAGCCAAAAATAAATTTTGTAGGTTATTTTCCATGAAATTGCAAGAATGGTGACAACAAATGCAACTTTGACAACTTTGTAATTTTTGTTCTTTAAGAGATTTTCCACCTAAAATATGCAAACACACATCAAGAGGGAAAAATGTTGTTTGTTAGGTGAATGGGGGTTTGCCTTGGTCAAACCCTATTTTGGTAATTAAACCTTGTAATGAAATGAAATAACATGAATGAATGATGAGTGAACAAATGCAATGTCACATCTCACCAAACCCTTGTTTGAACTTTGATAATGGATTTGCATCTTGCATGAAATTACTTCAATGGATGTTGATCTCGATCATGAAACTTGATTTGAAACAATGCCTTTGAATTCTTGAATGGATAGATTGAACACTACATCAACATATTAGCTCAAACAACATGCATGATGCAAGAAAGCTTTGACATGATAATGGAATCTTGATTGCTGCAATAATCTATAAATCTGCCTTTTGAATGCCTTGAAAATGATCTTGAATTCTCATGATAGTTCTCTTGTGAAATCTTAGGATGATTGAATCAAACTTGCTAGGTGAAACATAGTGAAATGACCTCTTATGTATACATATGTTAACATTAATTCCTGAAATTCAAATAACACAAGCTAACATGTGAATACACATTTGAAATCATTGAAATATTGCCAAAAAAATATTTGAAATTTAGGTCCTAGGCCTAAGTGAGGACCCATTCTCCCTTGGGTGAATGGGTCCTAGGACACTTACCTAGGACACACATTCTCCAATGTTAAGTGTTATGTTATAGCATTGATGAATGTTAGGTTTTACCCTTTGGAAATTTCAATTAATTAGGCTTGGATTTGAATTAAAGGGGCCAATTAATTAATAAAGCCCTAGATAAGTGTGAAAGTGTAAAGGTACACCTGACAACACCAAAAATAGGCACAATTAAGTCCATTTTATTAATATTAATTCCCAAATTAAGTGTGAAAAAGGGATACTTTTTCCTACACTACAATAACTAATATAAAATAACCAATTTAACTACAATACATAAAAATTACGCAAGGATTCTAAAGTAAATAATTAATATAGTAAATTGAATAACACATCTATATAATTCATATAGATTAACACTAAAATCATATATATAATATTCTCAATGTATTTTAAAACCAATGGTTTTCAATACTTATCTAAATCACAACACTTGGAAAAGCTACTTTCACCCTACGAAAATGTCAATAGTATTGGCTATTGCTATGGAATAATCTAGGAGGAACTTGTTCCTTTTAGAACATAGAACACTATTATTCTCTATAATTTTTTTGGTTCAATAGAACAATGATCAACACAAGTGCAAAACAAGCCCTAGCCAAGATCGTCCCAGGTGTACATTGTACCCCAAGTTGGACACACTTTGTGAGCCCCTTCTCCAATGCCCATAGCTTACCAAACCACTTCCTTCTTCTTCCTTGAATGTTCTCCATGCCTTTCTAAGCCTCACATGAACTCCTTATATATATCCTTTTAAGGGGTGGTTTCCAAACTATCACACCCTTTCCCAAAAATTTTCTTTTAATATTACTTATTCCTCCCTTTTTTAAAGAGTTTATACATGTACTCTTTATTAATCTTTCTTTTAACCAAAAGGACCACAATATCATTTATTTTTCTATCTCCCTTTTACTTCTAAGGGTTATTTCATAAATTTCTCTTCTCTTGATTAAAAAGTCACATAACATTTCTCACCTTGTAAATTCATTGTTGTCCTCAGTAACATGAGATGCATCTACATCACAACTTGAAAAAACATGCATAATAAATGATTAAATAAATTGATATTGAATTTATTCTTCATAATATATGTATATATATATATATACTTCATCTACATCATTTTCTTCTTTTAATTCACATATCTCTCTTTTAAATTTTATTTTAAATTCACAATTAATTTCAAGAGAATCATTTTTACTAGTCAAAATTAAGACAAAAACTATACATACGTACATATTAGGAATTTACAATTGAAGAAACTAATGCTATTCTATATGTTTAATCATATATATTTCAACTTTATCAGTTTTCTCTCATGTAACCAAATTCTATCTAATATAGATGTTTTGATTACATACATATAACTTTAGCATTAAACTTACAAAATTATTATCATGTGTTGACATAACATTACCTAGCGAATGACATGGATAACCCATACTATGTAGTTACTCATTGTTGAACTACATATAATCTATGTACAAAAAATATATTCTAAGATGGTAAATTCATGAATTATAGACTACATGAGTATCCAATTTTCCTATATGTCAAGTATAATTAAATTGAAAGAAAGTAAAAAATTTACGCTAAAAAGAATTCATATCTTTTCACATAATTAATGACTTGATATAAGACACATGTACATAGTTATTGGGTTGATCAAGTCCAATAAAAAAGCACAATAGAATAAAACATGGTAATATTTCTAGAAGCATATTAACATGATTAGAACAATAATAAATTATTAACATGCATAGAGAACTTCATAGAGAAGCATTAGAACTAGTCCTTAATTTAATCCATTTAGAATAAAAACTAGAATGTACTCGGTATCTATAGCTAACTCATCCCTTATTATTTTTTAATCTTGTTGACACATCAAGGTCCATGTTCCATGAGATGGGACTCAAAACAAATTATTTCTTTATATCTTTCATGTAAGGAGGTTTACAATAGGAAATTTCTATAGTAGTGATCCCAAGAGACCAATATAGAATTATTTGTTGGGCTTCTCATTTTCATTCACAAATGTAGTCTAATATTTTTCAATTTGACTATGACAAGTTATTATCTACCAAAATGTGATTAGACTTGAGATCTCTATAACTGAATTCTAACTTGTGAAGACAATTCAAGGCCTTCGTGCTACATCTTTGTAACTATAGGTTCTTCAAATGGACATCATCAAATATATTTTTGTAATATATTTGGTAAATCTAACCCACATATATGACATAACTACACATAACCTTTTTCGCACCATGAAAGAATAGTGAGTATTGTTTAAAAAAAATTAGTGGTGGTTTCTCCCCTTGTAAAAACTTGACATGTCCCCATGTCTAAGGCTAAGAGAACATATTAATTTTAATGTTGAATATAACATATTGTGTTATTTTAACTAATGAAATATGATATTTTCCAAATTTTATCATGTGAAAAATGATTTTAGGACTTGTGGGTAATGAGTCCACAATGTACTTAAAATAGATTTATTAAGAAATCATAGTGTAAAAAAAGCATGGTAAAACTATTTTCTCAAAATAGACACAAAGCCAAACAAAAATTAGCTGACATGATACTATCATAATTATGAAGACAAATTTTTTAAGAGGATGCTAGCTAAATAGAAGATTGGTTTTAATATTACTACATCTATTCTCCAATTTATTTGAGATCTTATGATGTATACATTGATATTTTTAGAGCTTCATCAACCATCAAATAGTTGGACTTATGTGAGTGAATTATGTGTTCAGGTTTATGTAGTTGAACACATCATCATAAGAAACTATAATAGGTATGCCATCATAACACATCATATAAAAATTCACAAAAAGGAGTTAAAATTGTTGGGAAAACGTGTCTCAACCAAGTGCAATTACATAGGTACTATTGATACATAAGGTATTGTTCATCTGACAATGACAGGAGGGTACGGGGGGATCCTTTCCCCCCTCGTGAGGGGTTTGGGGGGATCATCCCCCCAAATGGGAGTCCATGGAGCAGTGCCCTCGAAAGCTAAATTTTATTTATATTTTATTATTATAAATATATATGGATCATTCATCACTGTCTCATATCTGACGGTCGATATTTCATTAGCTTGAATTTCCCTAGAAGGCAACCCTATTTATGAGGATGTTGTATTACAGTTGAGTATTGTGATGTATTCTGAGAGTCTGATAGCAGTTGTGTGCCTTTGGATCACTGGGTGGTGATACTCCTGTGAGAAGCTTTCTTTGCATGTATATTGTAATATTTGTGATTTTTGAATAATATATTGGGTGGCTTTTGGAGTGTGGGGTTTTTCTCCTGAAAGGGTTTTCCCCACGTAAATCACTATGTTGTGGTACACTTGATATTTATGTCTATTTATGTTTAAGTGTCTGTAATTGTTGAAATATATATAAAAATTTTGCATTATTCTCCTCTCAAGATTAGTGTAAGAAGTTGTTCTGCTACCTTAGCTTCAAGTTACAAAAAGAATTTCTTGTCTTATGGGAATCGCCTAACAGACAGACTTACAAATTTAGCATGCTCTTCAGTCAGTAAACTATCTATACTAAAAAATGAGGACATCTAAAAGAAAAATCCTACAAAATATTGCTTCAGAGGATTGTCACCCCATTAATGAGGTTAATTTCTCTAACACTTTCATTTTGTGTGTGATTTTGCAGGTATCTTCTTTATGCTCATTCACTCCTAATCCATCTCAGCTTCATTTTCCTCCTCTCTTTTCCTGATTACTCTCTTCCATATAATCCCACTCAGCTTCCTTTCCTCTCATTCACCATCCTACTCGTACAATCTCTCATTCATTATTCCAAATCTCTGCACTTTCTTTCATTATTCCCAATATCCTTTGCACACTCTTTCATACTCCTCAAATCCTTTCAAATCACCTCACCTCTTGTTCATTGTATAATCCTCTTCCATCACCTTTTGTAAGCATAATCTAGGCTTCAATTATCACACATGCACATTGTTCTTTGGCAGTCACTTCAAACATAGTTTGCATTAAATCCATGTCATTTCCCAAAAAATTGGCATGATTAGGTGATGTGGTGGTAGTCGTTCATCCCTCCTAATTATGCTAAGCTCTGTTCAAAGCATGCCAATTTATCTAAATGTGCCATTGCTCACCATAACACCTCATTCTATGTGGTGAGCTCCCCATTCACATTTTCTCTATAATTAGTTGGTCCTGAAAGAGAATTCCCTTGCAAAATGGCTTCTATAGAGTTGGAGTCCATAAACAAGTGAATCAATATTCCCATTCTAAGTCTGAAGCATTCATAATAGAGATGCTAAAAAAGGTCTTCAAAATTGACTTTTCGCATGTGGAATCGACATTGAGGGTGGTAATTGGTGACATAATTCTCTTGGGTAATCCTTGCCTCTTGTACCCATCTCAGGTTGTTTCCATCTTTCTTTTTGATGCAATGGATTTGTTGCATCACTATGGTTTGGTTGCTCATTTAGTAGTAGATTATGTCCAAGAGAAGTACTTAGCAGGCCAAGCCCTTAACTCGATAATCCACAAGTATGACCTCCATAACAGTAAGGCACTAGTAGGTAGGCTATTTAAACATAGAAAATCCAAAAAATATCGGGCCATCTTTGTATTTATACCACCCTCAAACATGCACTATTGAATTTAATGACAATAGAATAATCGAAAGAAAAGATTGTAGAAAATAAAATGAATGAACAATAACACACACAAACAAGAACATAGGATTTTATAGTGGTTCGCCCAACAATGGCTACATCCACTTTCATCAAGGATTCTCATATATTAATTCTCAATACAATACAATCTGCATTCAAGCAATAGTAGCTCTTAAAACTCAGTCCCATCTCCAAAATAGAAAAATCTACCAAAATGGTCGACTTCTAAATTAGCAAATACATGCCAAAAAGAGTCAGTCATAAAAGGCATCCATTTCGAGTGTGAGAGATATTACCATTATAATTAGAAAGAATATTTGGGCTTCACCAAACCCAACAATATCCCACTTGAAGACCAAATACAGCTTGAGATAGCTGCTCAAAGATATCCCCCACTGCGGGCATTTACATCAACCAAAACGAATATTTTAGCTTCACCAAATTTTGTTCAAGAACACTTTAGATGAGTCTCCTCCAAAGCACTTCAGATTTAATAACTTCCATGGATTCTAAGCTTTCCATTTCCTCCCCCACAACCATAATCATATCTAGACCTCCACCAGGGCCCCAATTCAAAGCCCTTTTTATACACCACTAGTACAAATCCTAGTTCTCTACATACCAATCATCACTAGAAAATTCTTCTTGAACTGTCTCATTTGAATTCACTAAATTATCCAACTGAACATGAAAATAATTAATAAGATTTTTTTTTACCTTCTCATTACTTTCTGTAACATCACTCTCAACCTTATCAAATTTCTCACATTAAAATATAATTTTACCTCATTACCTTTAGCTACAACTTTTGCTCTACCCGCAATCAATGCATTCCACTCTATCTATACTTTTGCAATCTTCATCAATCAATCATCTCTCTCTTTTTCTTCTATGTCCTACAAAGGACTCTCATCCTCACTTACATTTTCGCAGCTCTCTTGAAAAACTCCATTGTTTGCTGACATAAGGGATTCAAAGGCCTTATTCTCAACCTCTGTTGCTCTCTCAACATTTTCAAAGTCTTCTAGCATGTTAAAATCCTCACCTCCCAAACCTTGTGGGGCCCTTTCCCACACATACCTCACTTGGGCAGTGCTCGGGGAATCAGGATCAACATCACTCATAAGGACTTCAATAGCCAAATAGACAAGAGTATCATCCATTTCAATTGGAAAATCAAATCTAACCTTTTCCCCTACAAATAGAGTACTATAACTATTCCTTGAACACGTTGTGTTTGAATATGCGACCTCCTACTGCAACTTGAAAAGAGAAACTTCATTATCAGCAAAATAAAATATTTCTTCTACCTCTTTTGCTTCTCCAGACTGAGCCACAACACTTTTTATTTCTTGCATCTTCTCCATGTCACTGCTAGGTTCCAACATACCAAGAAACTCCTCAATAACAAAATAAAATTCATCATCTAACTGATCCAAAAGCTTCTTCCGAGGAGCCCAAAAATCTTCATCATCATTTATATGAATAGCTCCCACTTCATCAAAACTCTCTCCAGAGCCATGGGATATAGACATGAGAGCTTGAACCCAATCATCCATGTTGGGGCTCTCTTCCATATCTACTCAACTTTCTTCACAACTCCTCCTTGGAGCTAACCAAGCTCTGATACCAATTGTTGAATTTAATGACAACAAAATAATTGATAGAAAAGATTGCAAAAAATAAAATGAATGAACAATAACACAAACAAATAAGACACATAATTTTATAGTGGTTCACCCAAAAATGGATACATCCACTTCCAGTAGGGATTCTCATATATTAATTCTCAATACAATACAATTTGCATTCAAATAACAACTCTTAAAACTCATTCCCATCTTCAAAATAGAAAAATCTACCAAAACAGTCAACTTCTAAATTAGCAAATACATGCCAAAAAGAGTCAATTACAAAAGGCATCTATTTCAAGTGTGAGAGATACTACCATTATAATTAGAATGAATATTTGGGCTTCACCAAACTCAACATAAATTGCATAGAAGAATTGATGTAGTGTTGGACAAAGAATTTTGAGTGCATTGAGCCAAGGTCGGGTTTTCCTTCTACACACGGGTCCTTGAGGTTTGCAAAGCATTGATCACACTACTCACCTGCAACCCCCATCCTACTTTGCACCCACCAACCCCCATGATGAAGGAAGAATCTACTTAGTTGTCCACTTGATTCTACTTATGCATCATAGGATTCCAGTCCTTATTTTTTTGTCACCTCTGTTTATATGATAAATCTATCAATGCACTACAAATTTCCTTACTGCAATGTTAGTAATCATTCTAGAGGAAATTTCATTTCCTACTATAGCAGTATTCTACATATGCCTGTGGGAAAGTTTTGTTCCCATTTCAGTGGTATAAGGTTTGGGGTAATCTGACAATTAGTTTTTAGGCTTGCCACTGTAACCCACAACATAGTTTTGGTTGCCTTTTGTAAATTTCAAACTTTTATTTTTATTAATAATATTATAGGCCATTTTCCTTTCACTTAAAAAGCATTCTTGTCTTATAAATATATGAACCATACTTTATCGACAATTTGTAGCAACTAAAATTAATTGATTAAATAAATAAGTAAAATTTATCATCAAAACACATTCCAAGGACACACCTAGTATAAACACTTATAAAATCTTCAATAATCAACAATTGACTTAGTTCCATTGCTTGCCATCCTATAGATAAATCCACTACCATTTACTATGTCTCTTTTACTTTTAGTATTCATTAAATCTAAAGGATCAACTAAGTCACAAGGAAGTCTCCAAATCCAATCCTTACATAGAAACCCCTATTACTAAAGACCTTATTTTTCTCTAAAAATATCATATAATCAAACAAAATCACAACATCGAGATTATGGTATCACTGCTATGATTAAGTCCTAGACACTCACATTCTTATGATTCAACCATATTATCTCTCTAATCAATAATTTAGTTCCACTCTTTTGTTTGTAGCCCTCCATCATAGTGTGTCATCAGGTCAAGTTCATTTTTGTTGGTTTCAAGGTATATAACCATAATGCCTCTTATTTTAATCTAGCACATGTATTTTCTATCTTAGTTAGCTTACTTAATCAATTTACATACATGGTGCATATATATAGAGTGTCTCATTTACATTTAATTAATTCTATTTAGTAGCTCATTTATATGTTCTGAAGGGCTATTTTAAATCCTTAATGTTAGTGGACTTGTAACTTACATGTTTATCCATTAGGTTTATATTTATATTTATATGTTTCAAGTTACAAATCTTTGTTTTGTAATTTTTCAATTACTTTTCCATCACCTTACAATAAAATGTCATCTCAAAAATTTGTAATGAACATTCCGTGTGAATTGGATGAAATTTAAATCATTGAGGATAAATGAAATCTATGTGAATATTTTATTTTTTTATTTGAATATTGCGAAAGCCTCATGAATGTTGTTTTAACTTCTAAGATTGACTGTGTTCTATAAAATATTATTATGATATCAATTTATATCTTTTAAATTTTATGAATTTAAATATAAGATAGTTTAATAATAAAAATATTTTAAATTTAATTATTATTATATAATTTTAAAGAGTAACAATAATCTTCAAAAGATGGTGTAAATGTCTTAGCGATGTGGCATTTAAACACTAGTGAAGGTGAAAATTAGGCCATTATCTCATGCACTTATATGTCATGTCCCCATGTGGTAGGGCTTGGTGATTATGATGAAATCCATTCACAACAAGTGGAGTCTTATAGCGATCAAGTCTACCATCATGACCACTTCTTAACACTTGACAATTCCAACAATGCCATTATCAACCATGACAAAAAAAATAGTGACACCATGTCAATTCTAACAAATTCATTAATCCTAGAATTATTTGTAACTTCAATGTGGAAGACTACATCAATAATCAATCCACTCTCAATTACAACAACTAGCTAATTCAATCAATTATTGATAATGACTATTTCATGTTCTAGCAGCCTTGACTTGGGTTTCTAAACTATCATTCCTTCATTTAATATTCAAAAAGAATATTCACAATGTGGGATATGATATATCATATTATAACATAGTATCTGAGGTTCCCAAAGGACTGAAAGTATGGGTGGATCTTGATGTTTGTGCAATTTAAAGAGAACTTGAGCTGGTGAATTTTACTTATCACTATCAAGATAGACAATTCAAAATTCATGTAGATACCTTGCAATTCATGTTGAATTGCCACAATACTTAGATTCTCATGTTATGTCATTTCCAAACTCAACATAAGCACCAAAACATATGGGAAATGCATTCACCTTCAATAGCATGCAAAACAATTCGGTTGACATATATCTTAGCATATACCTTTTTCACTCCATTTTTTTATCAATAGGAGATCCATGGAGATGAAAATGATAGATGTATGATCTCTCATAATCAAATATGACAACATGCTATAGTGAAATAGAAAGGTATTCATTTATTTAAGGGAGACCAAATAGGTCATGTCTTGATACATCTTTTGTGTGGTAAGTGAAAATTACTGGATTTGTGTGGTCTATAAGTTCAATAAGTCATAGAGATAGTCATACATATGTCATATAGGAGGTTTCTTGTTTGTCTCCAATATATGAATTACAATTTTACAATATGAGTTTTCTATTAGTAATATTCATTTAATTGTGGGTTATATTCAATAATTTTAGTATTATGTGAATTGTTTAAAAAATAATCTTGGGGTGGGTGCATGAAGTTGGTCGTACTTTTGTGGCCAAATGGGAAAAAATGGGGAAACACATAACGCGCTCGCGTTATAAAGTGAGCGTGTTATGTGCTTTTAAAAGAAAAAAAAGTGAAATGTGTATCATTTTCTTTTCACTGTTTCTCAGCTTGCCCGTAGCCAAAAACCCTCAATTTCATGCACTCGCGTTCTAGGAGGAAGGACTTCTGCAAATTTCATCAAGAATAGTTGGATTTTGTCTGCAAATATGGTGCCACGACGACGAAGAGATGTAGGAGGTAAGTATTGTTTACTATTTGTTTTGAATTTGTTAGTTTGAAATTGATTTTGTTTGTTTTAGGTTAGATTTGATTGTTTTTTTTTAAATCTATAGGAAATCTTGCAAATCCTCAACAAGAAGAGGTAAATCCTCAACAGAAAAATCCTCAACAAAATCAACCTCAACAACAAAATCAACCTCCCCCACCATTCTCTCAATTCCCTCCTGGCACTCAAGAAAATTTGAGGAGTGAAATTGAGAACAATAGAAAACAACTTGAGGATCTTATCAGTAGGTTGAGTGATCCAAAAGCTTCAACCATAGAAAGAATGCTTCTAGCAAATTCATTGAAAGACATGTTAAAAAATGTAGATGTAATCACCCAACAAATATCTAGATGGCAAGATAGGAGGCAGACAGCTAAGGCATATTATGCAGAAAAATTATCATATAAACAAGTAAAAGATTTAAAAATTACTAAAGGTGATTTGTGCTCTCTATTCACTGACCCTAAAACAAATCAAAATCTTACCCTCAATGCAAAGAGGTTTCCTATTCATTGGTGCCACCACAAAGAGATTAAGAACCGTTTTTATGAAAGATGGTATATGGTCTTTGATTACCCACCATACAATAATTGTGAAGTCCCCCAATATTTTCTTAGGAAACTATACAGTGAGTTTGTATTGAACCAAATCCCAAATTATTTTGATATGAGGGGGTTCCAGGGGAGAGGTGGGGGGTCAGCTCAGGATAGGCTCAGCGCACAACCAGATCCTATGCGGCAAGGAAGATGACCTCTCGCTAGGCCGCCTCATGAGCAGATTGTGATGCCTGCCGTTGTGAAGGAGAGTGCTGACATAGAGACATTGCAGGCGATCACAACTTTGAACCAGAGTGTCATCCATCACACTAGACCTATTGTACAATGCCATCCAGGGGAGTCTTCAGGTGGTTTCCTTTGAACCCATGTGTGTCAATCTTGCAGGGTGACTTGTTTATATGACCCTACTGGCACTCAAGAGGGTGCTATGCAGGATCCATATGCTACTATGTAGCCTGATCCATATGTATCTACAGGGATGGAGAGGATGGCTGACATTTTGCATGATGTATATGGCATTGACACTCAGGTAAAATTCAGCATGTTCATTGAATTTAATTTATTAAATTTTGATTGTGAATGCAAGATTAACTAATTTAGTTATTATTTTAATAAAATTGCAGGGTCATAGTGTAGAGACTGGATACACCAGTCATCCACCTACTTATTTTGAAGTACACCTATCGGGAGGGTATGTAAAAGTTAGTAAACAATTATAAATTTATTACATGTGTTAATAACATTGTTTTACAAATGGTATTTTAATATGTGATTTTGGATGTTGAATAAGGTACTATTGGAGGTTTCAAGGAAACACCTCTGAGTGCCAGTAGATTTGATCAAATGTTCACAGAGGTAATATAGAATTTAAAGAGAACTTAATTAATGAATTCTAAGTTTAATAGATTTGTGTAGTTTATATTCATATTGTTGACCTTACGTTGCATTACACAGATCATTCAAAATCAAAGCATTACTTCAAATTCGATAACTAATAATCAGAAATATATCTGCTTAATACTTGTACTCAAAATTTTGTTCATTAGATCTCACACATTATAAGTCATCACATGGATTGCTATTGTAACTTTTTTGTGATTGAATAATTTGTTGTTTTATTTTTAGATTTTAGTGACAAAAACACCGCCAAACATTATGAGGGCAATGGATATTGGTGTTTCCTCTACTATACAATCCTCGATGGCTCTGATAGGGGAGGTATGAGGCAAATTACTAAATTTCAATTTACATTCATTGTTATAGATGAACTAGTTCTAGTGAAAGATCAAACCATTACTGATTTGTAGTTTAATTCCTATTTGGATGGTTTATACAGGGCTTGAGCATGCCTGAGAATTGGCGTACAAATATTTCCATCGAGGAGAGTGATTGTGAGATGGCCGTAAGTGATTATTTTGTTAAATATATTAATTTTTATAATGTAATTTATATATATTAATGTCTTTACTTCTTATTGTAACAATTGAAACTTCACCAGAAGCTAAACACTAGGAGGAGCAGTAGGAGCACTCCTCAAGCACAACAGAAATGGGTGATATACTTATCGCCATCAAATCGCCCAACAAAGGGAAATAAAATTGTATTTGAACCAGAGCATGGAGAGAAATGAATTTTGAATGCATAGAGCCCTTTGTTGTATGCCTACATGGCAATTTTGTACATATTTTGTATTGGATATATTTGACATTGAATGCCTATATGACATTCTCGTAAGCCTATATGGCTATTTTGTAATTATATTTTATACTTATATCGACATATATTGATGTATGCGTACATGGCTATTTGCTTAGTACAAATTTTTTTATCAATGGTGTCCATATTTACAAATTACAAATTCATGGTTCAATAGATATGAGTTACGTGTATTCAAGTGTATACTTTACAACTTACGCACATATATTTTTTGACTTACATGTGAACATTGAAAAGTGAAAATTTCTGTGTTTGGAAGTCAAATGTAAGCCAATTTTGCAATTCTCAGTTCTTGCATACTCGATCTTATGGATTTATTCCTTCCGAGCACATATTGTGAATATTTCTCATTTGGTGTAGAAGACAGATTCCTCATTTTTGAACCACTCATAGCAAAGAGATTCACAATAAGACTTTAGCATTGGAACACTACTCCATACTTCTCTTGTCTAGACCATAAAGGATTGAAAATTCTTAATTTGATGCAATGATAGTGTGAGATGATAATTTATATAACCATGCCTATTTTGAAACTTCACATCTAATACTGCATCAACAAGAACTTAAGAAGTGTTGCATAAGAGTGTTAGGTTTGATAGGCCTTCTCTTCCCTAAGGGAGGAGAGCCTGCATCTTGAATTTTGAACAAAATTTTAAGAAGCAAACATTTTACCTAAAAGATTCAAACCTAGATGACATATTTGGCTAAGTCTATCTTGAAAATTATCAATGCGTTCTAGACATCCAATTTGATCACTTCCATATGATCAAACGCCTCCTTATTCATCCGGTTGCTCATCCTCTGTCAATATTAATTAAACCAGTTGTTTAATTAATACCCTACATCTTGCACAAAGGTCCTAAAGTATTTAATTTAATACTTTACCCCTCTTCCTCCTCTAAATTAAATAAATATACCCTTTTATTTAATCTAGTCATATTCCCCTTTTGAATTAAAATTCATTTTTTATTCCTCTTTTCTCTCTCATGGTCACATCCTCCAACTTTTGCAAGTTGGTCCCCTAATCCATCTTAATTACTTCATCTTCTTCTAATTAACTAGGGTTAGCATGTGCACACCCTTAATCATCATTAAGGTCACATCCTCCACAATTTCCCACTTGCTTCTAATGAGTCATTAGTGCATCTAACTGAGTACTTGCACAACCTTGATCATTTGATTTTCCTAACTTAATCCTCATCCTATTTATGGCATATGTCGTTGAGTCAACCTTATTAAAGGCTTTCTCCTTTTGGGCAAGGCACTCCACTTCCCCATGTGAATTTTTAATTCACCTTTTAATCCCCCAAGGCACCCAAAAGGAATTTCTAATTCCTTCACTTCTCCCCACATGTCCTTCACTTATTCTTTATTCTTTCCCATCTCCCCATGAAAGTATTTGAGGAATTTTTAATTCTTCACATGTCCTCTCACCCACATGGGGACAAGGACCTCCTTTATGAGGAGATCTTGTCCAATCCCAAGGCACTTTGTACCCTCCTCCATGTCATGTACTTCTCCTTCCACCTCATGTCCACTTCACGTTTTAGGGCTTCATCACATGCCACATGTCAAGATGTGAGGGCTTGTGAGTTTTCAACTCACCTTAGCCCTACATTTTGATATTTGGTGGCTCAATCTTGGCCATCCATTTCCCCTAGGAATTCTCAAAAATCCTATAAATACCCCCTCTTTTCTCTCATTTAAGGGAGATCATTTTGGTAGCCAAACTCTTGCAGTTTTGTTTCTCAATCCACACTTAACCATTTTCTTGCTTTCATCCAATTGCACTCATCCTCACAACATCACTTAGCTTGCATCTTGTGCCATCCAAGGAGCATACACATCAAATATCGAAGGGCCAACCAAAGGATTGACTTGACGCAAGGTATAAAGTTCCATTTTGTTGCTTTTATCTTGTTTTGTTTCCAACTTAGGCTAATCTTGAGGTGTAGGTTGTTTTGGTGTTTATTTGCACTCTTTTACTTGCTGCTCGTTTTCTAATGCTCACATTCGACCTATCACATTTCTGGCACGCCTGGTGGGACCCACAAATGGGTCTATTTCTTTCACATTTGTTGTTTTTTTCATTTTTCAAGGTCCAGGTTGCAGAGTGGCGGACCTATCCTGACAGAGTGGCAGATTTGTCCAGCGGTGGCGGACCTATCCTGACATAGTGGTGGACCTATCCTGCAGTGGCAGACCTGTCCTGGTAGGGTGGTGGATTTGTCCTCCGGTGGCGGACCTATCCTGCTGTGGCAGACCTGTCCTACAGTGGTAGACCTGTCCTGACAAAGTGGCGGACCTGTCCATGTAGAATGGTGGATCTATCCCTGTAGGGTGGCGGACCTGTCCTCCAGAAGGTAAAAATTTCAAGTTTTTTTCGATTGTCTTTTGGTAAAATAGGCACATAGTTGAATTAAAGGGGGTCAATAAACCTTGTTTGGTGTGTTTGGAAAGGCTATTTGATGTATCCAATCCCCTTGTGCCATTTGGTGATTTTGGGTGATGAGAAATCGTAGCTTTCCAAGTCCTTTGAGTCACCTATTTTTCACTTTCTTAGCAGGACCTGCTTGGGGATTTCATCACCCCAAGGGACGATTCCAACCATGCGTACTGGTGGGGTATATAAAGGGGGGAGAGAAAAAGCTGTACCTCAATCCAACCACGTTGTAATTGGTGAAGCGTCAGAATGACGTGAAGAGTTGGTCCGAGCCTTTAGTATCTCGCTAAGGTTCCTGACTCACGCTTGTAACAGGTTGGTGTTCACGGTTTGGGCCTCACATACTGGGTGTATATCGAGGACTCCTTAGCAACCATGTGCATCCTAGAGTAGAATACTTTGTTGACCATACCCATTTCTTCTAATCTTAGGGTTGTGTTGTTTGAATTGTCTTTCTCGTGCAAAAACCAATGATTATCAATTTGGCCAAGTCTTTTATGATTGCTATATTTTTTGGGTCCTTTGCCTTACCCATCCATCCAAACATCCAACTTAAACTTATCCTTTGGTGGACCTGTCCCTATCCTATGGCGGACCTATCCCCGTGCAGTGGTGGACCTGTCCTAGTGCAGTGGTGAACTTGTCCTTGTGCAGTGGCGAATCTGTCCCTGTGCTGTGGCAGACCTGTCCTAACCTTGTGGCAGACCTGTCCCTGTGCTGTGGTGGACCTGTCCTAACCCTGTGGTAGACCTGTCCTTGTGCTGTGGCAGACCTGTCCTAGTGCAGTGGCGGACCTGTCCCCGTGCTGTGGCAGACCTGTCCCTGTGCAGTGGCGGACCTGTCCTTGTGCTGTGGCGGATCTGTCCTTTGGCCACCCTATATCATCACTCGACATTCATTGTCCCTCTATTTTGAACATCGATACGACCATTCAACATCTAAAATAAACATCTGAATGTCTGTTCTGAGCCTCCATCCCTTTGTTCTAAGAGTCATTTATCCTGAACAGTCTTTTGCTTGTTTCGAGAGCCATTCATCTACTCTGAGACACTACCCATCCATCCTAAACCTGCTTTCATCTCTGATCTCTGTTATCCTTTATAAACCTCATTGGAGTTTTTATCCAAGTTGACCTAGGTGTTCATCCCTAATCACAATCATCGTAGCTGGCTTAGGATCGCTATCCATCTTAAGTCAATTATCCTTTTCAACCCAATCAATCCACTTCTATCTCAAGCCGGATTTGGTGTTGTTATCATATATCCACCTTTCAATCAATACCTAGCGTTACCAAGGGTCCTTCTTTAACCCGGTTGTGGATCTCGGTCGTCATCACATCAATCCTAATCATCGGATCAATCCAACCCCCACATCATCAAATCTATCCAGTTCAAAATCCAAAACCTAGACTAATCCAGTATCATCAAATCAATCTACATCGGTCTCACCGATCATCACCAGCTAATCTCCCATCAAATCGAATCAATCTTCCATCATCTAGGTCTTCCCAACATCAAGATATACCTCATTAGCTTGCATGCCCATTCAGACTCAATCACAGGAAAAGAAAATGGCCGACCAACAAGCCCTGAATTCCCAATCGAACAACCCTCAAAATCCCACCAACACAGTCAACATCTCACCAAATCCTAATTATGGTGCTAATATCCCCCATGATCCCCACAACAAAACCTCATCGCAATCCAATGTGGATGGGAAAAACATGTCACCACCTGGGGAGGAAAACATGGCCGATCAACCCGAGCTCACATTCGAGGAACACTTCAGCAACCCTGTTAATGCACAAATGATAGAACACCTTCTTGAAAGACATGGTGACAAAATCTTGGCTCACTTGATTGACAAAGGTGTTAAGTTTCCCTCAGGTGTCGACTTATCCAAGTATGGTACCTCCACATCAAATGTACCCCAAGGTCCACATGACATCCCCAGTAGCTCGTATGTCCCCAACATTCCTTCCATAGAAGGTTGGCATCAACCTGAGTTTGGCAATGCTGTCCTGTATCTCGTTGGCAATCCCACACATCCCACCATCTCAGTCACGGGAACACCCCAAACCATTGATCCCAATAACCCATTTGCCTATGGCATGCCACAAAACGTCCCGCAACCATTAATGCTACTGGCACCACCCCCCCGAACCCGCTTCCTGTCAACACTGGGGGCAACCCTTTCGCCTCCTTGCCCCCACCTCCTGGGGCAACCAATCCTCCACCATCATCATTCATACCTCAAAAACCGCCCCAATATAACAATCCTCCACCATCATCATTCATACCTCAACAACCGCCCCAATCTAACAATCCTCCACCATCATCATTCATACCCCAACAACCGCCCCAATCTAACAATCCTCCGCCATCGTCATTCATCCCCCAACAACCATCCCAATCCAACATCCCTCCTCCATTGTCATTTGTATCCCAAAAACCTCCCCAAGCCTACGCACCCACTAGCGTTCAACAACCTCCCTTGCAGAACATCTCAATCACACCTCCACCTCAACAACAACCATTAGTCAATCCCCTTTTTTTAGCACAACCATCACAACATCAATCACAAGGAAATCAACCTCAACCTTCAGCCTCAACCATATCTCCATTCCTTGCATCCCTTTTATGCCCGCAAGTGCAACCACCACATAACATCCCATCTCACCCACCACAACCACCAACTACGTATCAACAACCACCCCATCATTACAACTATTATAACCAACAACAATACCAACAACCACCCTCCTATGTGGCATCACAACAATCATATCAACACCCCCAATATCTGCCAGCTAATCAACAACACCTTCTCCCTACTTCCCAATAGTATGCCACCCATAACCATCTAACCCAGCCATATCTCGTCTCGCAACAACCTCTTTATCAGCAAGGTCCCTTGGTGTATTAGCAAGGGATGCCACTTCCTCATCCATACACCCATCTCCAAACATCCTCTCAGAATCCACAATCGTCCTACCATCAATATCCGTCCAACACATCGGCCAATGCGGACATACTAGAAATCAAAGCCGCACTGAAGGATCTCCAGGCAGGGACTAGCAAACAATCGTTCAAGTTCGAAGATATATGCCCATATCCGTATGATCCCTCCATCTCACTGATTCCCTTCCCCAAACATTTTGAGATGCCAAAGTTTGACAAATATAAGGGGAACAAAGATCCTAAGGCCCACTTACAGGAGTTTTACTCCCAGTGTCAAGAAGTGATCCACAATGACAACTATCTCTTGCACCTGTTCCCCCGAAGTCTGGGAAGTAACGCGCTAGGATGGTTCATGACCCTCGAAAAGGGATCTATTAAATCTTTCACAAACTTGTTAGAGAAGTTTGTCTCCTACTTCTCCTTCAATTTAGAAAAGGATACCAATACCTTGGATCTCCTTAAAGAGAAACAACGTGAAGGGGAAACCTTTACTAGTTACCTCTACAAGTGGCGTGCCCTAGCAAGCTGAATGAAAACCCCTTTGAAAGAAAAGGACATGGTCACCCTCTTCATGGAGAACTACCATCTTGACATGGCTCATAACTTCCGATTACATTGTGTCACCACTTTTGCGGAGGTAGTAGAGAAGGGACCCATCCTTGAGCGTGCCCTTGTTGCCAAGGGGCACATCAAAATATATAATCAAGACAGGGAAAAAACATTCAATGACAAGCCACATTTTTGGAACAAAAACAAAAATGCAGTAAATGATGGTGTCACTGAAACTAAACATGTCCACATGGCCAACACATCCTAGAAACAATAGCAATCCATACCTAATGTCATATCCGTACCACAAGGGACACCTTGTCCTCCCCAACAGTCCAATGAAAATAACCAAGGGAATACTAAACGCCAGTATGCTCAACTAGGAGAACCCTTGAGTGTTGTCTTCAAAAAACTATTGCAGATCAGCTATTCGATCACATATCGTGTCACCAAGCCACTCGATGAATCCAAACCTAAGCCCGCATGGTTTAGGGAAAATGAATATTGTGAGTTCCACAAAATCAAAGGACACTCTTTGAATAAGTGTGAAGGTCTGAAAAACTACATCCAAGATCTCATAGATCGAGGTGACATCAAGGTTGACCCTAGTCAAGCTCCGTTGTCCAATGCTCAATTGCAGATCTATCAAAACGCCTTCCCAAACCATAACCAAGGCTCGAGCACGTCCAATAGTAATCCTCAAAATAACAGCACAAATAATGTGAGCTATAAGAATGTACCCCTCAATTATGAGGGTATTATTCATTACATTGAGCAGGTAGAACCTCGTGTATCCATGATACATGTTAAAGCTAAAGACCCTCAATGTGCTGTTACCACACGATGAGACCGCATCACCGTTCCTGCAGCCGTTGCACTCACCCAACAGACTCTTGTAACCTCCCAATACAATATCCTTGATCACTTAGGAAAGACCCCTACACATATCTCCATCTTGGATTTACTCAAGTCTTCCCCCATGTATTAAGAAATCCTCAATAGAGCTCTACAGGAAACCCATGTACCTAATAATATGGATCCTACACAGTTCCAAGCCTTGGTAGGACACCTGGCTTCATCCCACCAACTACATTTCAGCCAAAATGATATGCCCAACATTGATGCCAATCACAATCGCCCTTACATATTGAAGTCATAGTTGCTTGGCATAAAATAAAAAGGGTCTTGGTAGATAATGGCTCTACCCTCAACTTGTGCACTCTAAAATTCATAAAACAGGTGGGGTATACCCAAGCGGACTTAAGCAACCAGATTATTACAATCAAGGCTTATGATAATGCAGAAAGGAATTCAGAAGGGATCATCAATCTTCCTGTCCAAGTGGGGCTGGTAGTTCAGTACATCACCTGCCATGTCCTTGATTTGGACTTACCATATAATCTCCTCCTCGGCCGTCCATGGCTCCATGCTATGCAAGCCGTGCCCTCCACCTACCATCAGTGCCTCAAATTCCCAATCAATGGACAAGAGGTCACCATCTATGCTAACCCCCAACCATTCGAATATTGCCGCGCTCTAGAGGAATCATTTCCCCATTTACATTATTGTCCTGGGGTTGAAATGGGGGCATCTCAGTCATCACCCGCTTATCCACCATCCACCATAATAACCACTCCATCTTCCACTGATCCTATAGTCACAAAAGTCCAGATCATTGACAAAGGGTGTGGCGAGTATGAAATGCACACTGCTCTTAATATAGCGACCATGCCACCATCGCCACATGAGTATGTTCAACCTTCCCATGCTACCCCAAAGGAAGACAAGATTGTCACCTTCCGTGGCAAAAATATCCCTACTACCACCTTCATATCCCCAAGTATCAAGACAGATGCACCAGAAGAAGACATCAGCCAATGGGTTTACCGAGAAGAACCTCAGCCGGAAACTCCTCTCAAGGAATACTTCCAAGAAAAGTACCCCTGGCCGACAAAGTTTGTGGAAAAGCATAACTATCAAGGCAGAGGCCTAGGAAAGCAAGAACAAGGGTGGTTACAACCCATTGATACGTCTCCACTACCAAAAAATGTGGGCATTGGGTATGACAGAAAGCAAAAAGGCCCCGAAACATCGTCTAATGCTTCCAATAGTGTAACTGTGGACAATGGCTCATTGGAAGACATACCCGAGGAAGAATCCATCATACGTGCATATGATGACGTCGATCACGCCGACCTATCTTCCATGTTCGAATGCCTATCCATTTGCACTATTAGCCTATCCCTTTGCCATCCTGAGCTCATTGATTGGGACCTACGAACTAGCACACCTATCAGTATGTCTGCGGATACATATGTCAACCTCATGGGATTGGGGGAGGATGAACACTCCAGTCACAAAAATGAGAATAAGAAAAATAACAAGCGGTCATCTAGTGAAAACCTCCCTGAGGCACTTCATGACCTTGAAAAAATAAAAATAAAGGACGCATCTGATGGAAAAAACCTCGAAGAGGCGCTAGAAGATGGAGATGTTCATCTTCCCTTTATGGGAACTCAATTATCTACCTGATCACCTATTCTGATTAAAGAGACTCAAGAAGTCAATCTGGGAACTATTGAAAATCCTAAGGTCACCTACATAGCTAAGTCACTCTCAGAGCAAGAGTACCTGGTCATCGTGCAGCTACTCCAAGAGGGAATTGTTAACTTTTCTTGGTCATACTCAGACATGCCATGCTTAGATCCCGCCTTAGTGGTTCATCACCTAGACATTCGCCCAGACGCTAATCCTATCAAGCAAAAACTCCGCAAGATGCATCCACAAGTCACGTTGTTAGTCAAGAAGGAATTGGAGAAGTTACTGGAGGCAGGATTTATCAGACCAATTGACTACTCCGAGTGGATCTCCAACATAGTGCCGGTCGCTAAACCAAATGGTGACATTCGGGTCTGCACGGACTTTAGGGCTCTCAACAAAGCCTGCCCAAAAGACGACTTCCCCCTGCCCAACATTGACATGTTGGTCAACCTAACAGCAGGACATGAAATGTTGTCCCTTATGGATGGCTTCTCCAGGTATAACCAGATCCGAATCGCACCTGAGGACCAACACAAAACCACCTTCACAACTCCTTGGGGCACTTTTTGCTACAATGTTATGCCCTTCGGTCTCAAAAATGCAGGGGTGGCATATCAGAGAGTAATGGCGGTCATTTTCCATGACCTCATACACATCATCATGGAGGACTATGTCGTGACCTATTAGGAAAATACAGAACACGAGCAGAACATCCTGCCATCCTGAAAAAGATATTTAAGTGGTTAGAGCACTACAAGTTGTGACTAAATCCAAAAAAGTGTGTCTTTGGGGTCACTTTCGGAAAGTTGTTGGGTTTCATAGTCTCTTGCAGGGGCATTGAGGTTGATCTTGTTAAGGTAAAAGCTATCTTGGACATGCCCCCTCTACGCAATCTCAAATAGTTAAGAAGCCTTCAGGGGAAGATGCAATCCATTCGTCAGTTCATAGCCTAGCTGGCAGATAAGTGTCAGCCGTTCACTTATCTTCTAAAAAAAGATTCCACCTTCTGATGGAACCAACAGTGTCAAATAGGCTTCAAAAAAATCAAGGAATATTTAGCCCATCCCCCGATATTAATGCCACCTATTCCAGGCAAACCCCTCTTGCTTTATATCTCTGCCACTTCAGTCGCATTGGGGGAATTGTTGGCACAACATGATGAGTCGTCAAAAGAAAGGAAAATCTACTACATCAGTCGGGCATTGGTTGGCTACGAGTTAAACTACTCCCCCATGGAAAAGGCCTGTCTTGCACTCGTCTTTAGCACACAGAAGCTTTGACATTACATGCTTAGCCATCCAGTTAAATTAATTGCTAAGATCAATCCATTGAAGTACCTATTATCTAGAACCACTCTGACTGGCCGCATGGCTAAGTGGGTCATGCTCCTCAATGAATTCGACATAGAATATGTGGACCGCAAGGCTATCAAAGGACAAATAATTGCAGATCAGTTGGCGGAAGCCCCTTTGGTTGATACTTATCCACTGATCACAGAATTCCCTGATGAGGAAGTCTTCTCAGTTGAGGAAACCCCCACGTGGACATTGTATTTTGATGGATCATATACACATAATGGATCAGGGGTAGGAATTTTATTAGTTACCCCTCAAGGTGACTACATCCCAAAGTCATTCAGGATCGCATTCCCATGTACCAACAATATGGTAGAATACGAAGCTCTCCTCATTGGCCTCAAACTTGCGAAACAGTGGCACATAACTTAGTTGAAAGTCTTTGGTTACTCCTTGCTAGTCATTAGACAAGTTAATGACGAGTTCTTGACCAAGGATGATAAGTTGTTACCCTACAAGTGCATGGTGGATGATTTCAAGAAATATTTTACCTCTATACAATTTGAACAGATTCCTAGGGTACGAAACAAAGCAGTTGATGCGATGGCCACTATTGGCTCCCTCCTGGACATGCCCAAGGACTGAACAGAGTGTGAGTTTCTTGTAGAACAACTTTTAATCCCAGCATATGATATCCTTGAGACTGACATGGTGTGCGAAATTGTGGGTCCCACCTCCCCATGGTACCAAGACATCTATACCTACCTTCGTGATAACATTATACCCCCAGACCTTACCCATAACCAATGCAAATCCTTCATTCATCGCTCTTCTAGATACGTCATCGTCGGTGATACGCTTTATCGTCACAGGTATGATGGAATCCTCCTTAGATGTCTGAATAAGACCGAAGCCCATGCTACACTAACAGAGGTACATGGCAGTGTTTGTGGAGCACATTCAAATAGTATGGCTCTAGCTAAAAGGATCTTACGAGCTGGGTATTATTGGCCTACACTGAAACACGATGCTTGCGAGTTTGTAAAGAAGTGTCGTCCATGCCAACAACATGCAGATTTAATCCATGCCCCAGCACAAGATCTTCAGCCTCTCCTGGCACCATGGCCATTTTCTCAATGGGGTTTCAACTTGATTGGTAAGATTCACCCACCATCATTCGACGGCCATACATTCATAATCACCACCACCGAGTATTTCACCAAGTGGGTGGAGGCAATGCCCCTCTCACAAATCACCGGCATTCAAATCTCCAAATTCATCCTTTACCATATTCTCTGCAGATATGGTATCCCGTCCACCATCATTTCTGATAACGGAAAACAATTCAAGAACCAAGCCATGAAACACCTCTGTGACACCTTCCATATCCAGCACCGTTGGTCAACGCCTTATTACCCCCAGGGTAATGGTCAGGCCAAAGCGACCAACAAAACCCTCATCCGTATTCTCAAAAAGGTTGTCAATAACACTGGATGAGATTGGCACCTCCATATTCATCCTGCCCTCTGGGCATATCGCACATCCATCCGCACCCCGACAGGTGCCATCCCCTACTCTTTAGTGTATGGTGCTAAAGCCGTCTTTCCAATCAAAGTTGAACTTCCATCATTGAGAATCTCTCTTAAGAACCTTACTAGCGAAGAGGATGCTCGTGTTGCGCAGCTTGCACAGCTAGAGTTACTAGACGAACGAAGAATAAAGGCCTACGACCATCTGCAAGCATATCAGAATCACCTCAAGTGTAGTTACAACAAGAAGGTTCGTCCTCACCAATTCTAGGTGGGCGAGCTTGTCCTTAAGGAGAACCAACATACTCAGCAAGACCGAGACAAGAAAGGAAAATTTGAGGCAAATTGGTTGGGGCCCTATATCATAGCTGCTAAATATGGATTTGGGGCATACAGGTTGGCTACTCTTGAAGGAGACCCCCTTGATGAGCCCATCAACATCATGCATCTGAAAAAGTTCTACACTTAAATCTGCTCGGTTACCCCACCTAGTCAAAAATCCAAAAAAAATAAAAAAAGTCAAAAATCCAAAAAAATAAAAAAAATAAAAAAAAATAAAAAATCCAAAAATAGTCAAGAGAAATAAATCTGTCCTATGGTGAAAACCACCTCTTGGTGGTGCCTTGGATAAGTAGGGATGGTGAAAACCTGGTAATAGGTGTCATCCATAGAGGGCTTAATCATTATCTACCAAACATCCTAGTTATGTTATGCCTTCAGCCGCGCTATTGTCCTCACCCATCTCATCCCCGACTGCTTGGTAAATATTGATTGAGCATTGGACGACCCATCTAGCCTATCCCCCATTCTTAAGCTTTTCAGTATCCCACTCTGAGCTTGTGTCATTCTTTCCCTTTGTTGTTAGGTGCGTGTCATTGGGTAGGATCATCCATCTCATCGGTCTTCACCTAGGTCCCATCTTGTCGTGTCTGTTAGTCGAACTACGTTGCCCCTGCGCTGTCACGTAGGCAAGGTTGATCATTTGATTCGCCCCTGGGGCATTTTTCCATCATCATCGGTTACCATTTGTCTTCTTTTCGCTTTATCCATGGTCTTTTCTGGAACTATGAGGGCTCTGCGCTTTCACGTAGGCAAGGCTAATCTATGATCGGCCCCCGAGCCCCTAGGCTTGTAGGTTATGTCGGTCTTTTGTGCTTCATTATCAAGTTATGCCCCACATCTAACCGGTTCTTCAAAAATGAAATTCCCTTGTGTTACAAGATCTTGTCCCTCGGTAACATCCCGCGTCAACTGGATCATCCTACTTTCACATCCATCTTTGGTCTCAATAGGATGAATCCTTCCTAGCAAACCTCGCCAATCACATCCATCACCTTGATCCTATGGCAAAGGACCTGTTGTCTTGATTATGATCTTTTGATGCTTTCAAATTTTGTTTATCATTTTAGGTTCCTTCCCATCACTTGTCAAGGTCGCCTTGGTCCCCCATACCATGACGTGCTTTGACCTGCTGAAATGGGGGCATGCCTTGATCTTTTGTTTTGTCTGTTGTCTTCTCAGTTGGCCCTCGTTCCCACCGAGATCTCCAGGATCTTGTGTTATGCTGGGACAACTTTGTGTGTTTGTGGTTATTTCAACACCAGGCCCGACCGCAGTCATCGCGACCTCGAGGTGTTAGGATAACCTTATTGTTTGTTGTGTTTGTTTCATGCATAGGGTACTTGCTCGCCTTGGTCTTCTATATCAAGGTGTTTGGTACCCTACGCTATAGTAAAAATCAATGCTCCAAAGATGGAAAAATATCATTTTCACTGCATTTCCACCACTTTGCATGCACCCTTCATTTTCATCACAACCATCACTTATGATTTTGGTTGTGCAAGTACTCTCGTTCTTTGTTCTTCTTGGGTCCTCTTCCTCTCAGGATATTAACGGTTATTTTTGGCAAATGCAATCTTCCATTCTCCTATCGCCTATCTGCATTCTCATAATGGTCTTTATTGACATTTAGATGCATTGTAAGCATTTACCCTTTTTGCATCCATAAATCATACATCATAAATCATATAAACATGTGCATCCATAAATCATATATCATAAATCATATAAACATGCATAAATCGTCCATCCACATGTGCATCTATAAATCATACATCATAAATCATATAAAGACGTGCATCCATAAATCATGCATCATAAATGATATAAACATGCATAAATCGTCCATCCACATGTGCATTCATAAATCATACATCATAAATCATATAAAGACGTGCATCCATAAATCATGCATCATAAATCATATAAATATGCATAATTCATCCATCCACATATGCATCCATACATCATGAATCATAGAAACGTTTACATCGATCATAAATTATCCATCCATAAAAACATAAATTATAAAGAATAAATCATCCATATAAACATGTGTATATATATGTATATGGAACCATATCATGAATCATCTTACATAGAAACATAAAGGAAACATCATGTATAATGTCAATAGAGGCCATCACACAATCAAAATAATAAACATCATGTCATAATACAATACACTTCCATCATATATCGCTTAATAAGATACAAAATCCAGAGATGTGGATCACCTCTGCCCTCTGGCGACATGCACAAACCATCCATCCTGTATCTACCAAAAATAACCAATGTCTTGCATCTAACTGCTCTACTATGAGCTGCCCACATCTGACCTCTGTGGAGAATCAGGTGCTGGCCATCTGTGTGCTAGGGTCCCCTGGTACTCACGGGTGGGTGTCCCCTGGTAACCGCCGTATGGAGATAGAGTCTGCCGGTAATCGCTGAAGCCCCTAGTGTGTGTCCCTAATGACTGGGATGACCCTGGTGGCTGTGGAGCTTGACTGACGTAGCGTGCAGTGTGCTACGCTGGATCTGGAACAACCTACTCATATACCCCTCTCCAATAGCTAGCCTGCTGCATAAACTCATCCCTCTGCCAAGCTATCAATCTCGCGACATTCTGCTTATGCCTATACCGATCTCGATCTGCGTTAATCGCCTGCTGCTCTCGTGCCCAGGCCTCCTGAGCTAGTATCAACTGCTATATCTACTCTGCACCTCTATCCCTCTCTACCTGCATCGCTTGTAACTGTGTGTGCAGCTCCTGCACATTTGTCCCTGGACCTCCCCCCTCAACCAGCACCCTCTGCAACTGAGTCTATGCTGCATCCCTCTCGCCTTGTCATGTCTACAT
>VDFB02103952.1:0-11123 GCA_007258455.2 Sequoia sempervirens | reverse complement strand
GCTTGGAGAAAATCTTGTACGAGGCACGAGCCCTCAGTTACAGTGTTAGAGTTTCAGTTAGATTGTGTTCCACCAATTTCAGCTCAGGAGGTTGAGGCCGTACTTAGCAGATTTGTTGAGTTGGCAATCAGAGAGAAGGCAAATGGGAACACACTACTGGACGAGGAGCTTCTAGAAGACTGAATATGGATCATTTATTGCATTTGCTATTTTTGGGAGTGAGTGGGAATCTTTGATTCATTTAATGTACCACTCCCTATTCTGGCAGTTTTTAGGGTTAGGGCTGAGGTGGCACGATTCGGGCCACTCTATTAATTGTAACCCTAGCCGTCTTTTGGGACTTGGCTAGCTATAAAAGGGGGAGTCCCCCTCATTTGTAAGGCATTAGAATTAGAAATTAGAGATCAGAGATTAGATCAGAGCTAGAATTGAGATAGAGTTAGAGCTAGATTGTAGAGCATTTTTGCATAATTTGGAGAAGAGAGAAGGTTTTCCCTTTGAAAACTTTTGAAGAGATTGTTGTGTAACACATTTTATGATAATAGATCTTTTCATTGATGATGGAATTCGTCTAGTCATGAAATGCTAGCAAGGTTTCTTCTTCCTTTCGTATCCAAGTAGCTTAGTTCATGCAAAGTAGCTTACTTCGGTGTGTGGTGTTTTATTGAGATAGCTTCGCTTTATTCCATACCACTAGCGGCTTGTTGATGATAAGTCTGCCTTGCGTGGTCAACTGGACATTATCTTGTGTTTAACTTCGGTTATGGCTTACACACTTATATGCGTTGTTCTGATGGTGTACGTGTGTTAGACTGTAACTTGAATACCTTTCGTTATCCCCTTTGAAGATTGCACCGATTTTGCTGAGGCTGTCCGACGGAGGCTAGGCGAAATCTGGTTGAAGTCTATTGAAACGAAGCCCCATATACCCTGCATTTAGAATAGAGTACAAATTTCTTAGGCCCTTTCCCTTTCACTTTCCGCACTTTCTGATTAGTTTTAGGAAAAAGAACCACATTGCCAAATCATACACATGAGAACCCCCTTCAAAATCATACATTAGTTGCTAACTGCAAGAAATCTGGACAATTGTGTAAGTCCCCTCGTACGAACACAGCAATACACATCAACCAAACTGGGTCTATTCGCACTTAAGGAACCTTGGAGTTGAACATGCGAACTTTCTCGCAATCTTAGCGCATGGAATACTTTGATCAAGAGAGAACGGAGTAGCCCAAACTATTTTGTTCTGCTGTTTGGTATGGTCACAAAACCACATCAACACAACTGGAATCTTGCCTCTTGAAGAGTTCGCAATCTGCTTTTGATGACTTTACAATCTGCACTTGATGAATTCGCAATCTGCTCTTGGTAATTCACACTTGAGAGAAGAGAAGAGACTTCAAACTTGCTTGTTCAAATGAATGGAACGAACTTGTATTTATACAATTTGGGAGAGAGAGGTCGCAACTCTTCATGTAAGGTTGGCCATCATAAAAATATAATTACAATTAATAAAATGCAAGTTACAAGGAAGGTCGGCCAAGATAATAATTACAATGTTGCTATGTGAAGTGCCTCTTCACATTAAATATTAATTATCATTAACAAATGATGTGTCTCTTGAGGAATCACAATCTTCTATAAATTAAATAGCCCCAAGGCTATATTTAATTTAACCAATGATGTAAAGGAGATCGCTGGAAGAATACTACTGACGCTGCCATAAACATCAACAATGATTTTCAGCCATCATTTTCATAGGTAACTGGATTGGTTTTGTGTAAAAGACACATGAAATGATCTATTTCCAGCTGGGCTGAAAGATTGGACATGATTGTACAAATTATTGACCAATCATTTTTTTGAGCTGAAATTTAAGCATGCATATTTAGTCCATTCACTCTGACTTAGTTTATTATCACACTTTGTACCTTTGTCTTTTTGAAGACACTTATGGCCAGTCTTTATAATTTCCTTTCTACCAATGCTTTAAATATGAGAAACAACTTTGATTTGACGTGGCTCTGTTAAGTGTTGGGAATATTAGATTTGACTAAAAAAACAAGGTTGTCATTTGGTGCACTTAATTTACTGATCAAGTCGAATGTCCACTGCTGCAGGTATGCTGCAATATCAGGATTGTCAACAGTTGATTTGGCTCGCTTAAGACCGGTAGATAGTCTCTTATTCTATTCAAGTGATTTAGATTTATGATTTGTAGCTGATGAGTACAAGCTACACACACATACATACATGTACTCACATTTATAATTTCATAAATTATTATTAAATAGATTGAGATATATGCATATATGTGATTTTTGGTTTTACTGACAATTCAATTAAGATGTTTAATATAACTGTCCTTTGCATTTACATTTTTAGTGATAAAATATTAAAAAATATAGATGTGCAACCATCTATCTCCAAACTACTAGCTTTCTTTTGTTCCTCCTTCCTTGCTTCCTTTGCTATGTGCTCATTCACATGTGTCATAGCTAAAATGCTTGAAAACAACTAAGTTATGTGCAGGCAAATATATGGATGTTAATTTGTTTTACAAGTTATGTTATATGCTTGCATTTATATACATATGCACACTAGTATGGACCCATGTAAGAAACTTGAAACAATGTGATGTATGCAAATATTTTTATAATAACTTAAAGGTCATGCTTATGCTTGGATTGTCTTTCATGAATTGAGGGCACCTTGGCACCTTGGTCTCTGGCAGAAGACCACCTATTAACTGTGTTTGATCTTCAAATCCTTTCAATTGGTTGGTCAGTTGAACAAACAACTAACCATACCCACATGGATATGTGCACATGTTTGGAGGTTTATCGCATAACTGCAGCCTATAATACTTTAAGTAAATCCTTACCTTATATTTAGGTTGTTCATACAACCTTGGTTGTTGGCTCTTTGGTTTCACACATAGTAGATTAAATAGACATCTATTCCATGGAGTTAATATGAGCAAAAATTCCTTTAGACACCTGTGGGCATTGTGAACCTCTTAAAAAAATGATCATAGAAGTGACCCCAACAACCCTACAATCTCTCTCTCTCTCTCTCTATATATATATTTGTTAATGTATGAATCCATTAATCAAATAGAATCATCCATATTTATATATAATAATCACTCATAAATAACACCATCCAGATATAAATTGTATATTATATATAAATGGATGATGCTATTTATATGACTGATGGATTCACACATTAAGAATAGATGTATGATGTCATTTATATAAGTGATGGATTCATACATTAATAACTATAATGTTATTAGTATTACAAACTTCAGCCATGAACAGTACATTACATAGAGGCTTGTTAAATAAGCTTGAGAAATAAACTACTTCCTAGAAATCAGGAACCTCCTCATAACAATAAACCTCTATGTACAACAATGTGCTGATGATAGCACAAGCATAATAGGCTAAAACATCTACATATGTACAGTGCTAGCAATATTTAAACATTGCAGATATTATTATGACAAAGCTTATATTAATCTAATACCCTCCATTAATGACTGGTTTAGAAACGATTCCAAGCTGACCTCTAAACTTGAGAAACATAGTTTTACTATCTGGTTTAGTCATTATTTTGGCAGTTTTCTTTGTTGTAAGACAAAAATAAAGAAAATTTTCTTCATTATCAACCAGCTGCCAAATGTAATTGTGATGAACTTCAATATGCTTGGTTTTGGCATGATAGACTAGGTTCTTAACCATCTTGAGAACACTTTGGTAATTGTGAAAATGTGAGGTCGGTGTTGTTTGGTCAAGTTGAAGATCAATCAATATCCTTTGTAACCACATTGCCTCACTACTTGTATTGAGGATTGTGTTGTGTTATGTTTCTGTGGAAGATGAGGCAATTGTGTGTTGTAGCTTACTCTTCAAGGAAATTACTCCTAAACCAAGAGTGAACAAATAAATTATAGTAGAATTCCTCATCAACTGATCCGACCCAATTGGAATTTGTATATGTTTCTAGCATTAAGTCATTAGATCTTTGATATGGAATGCCAAAGTCATGGGACCCTTTGACATGTTGAAAGACTCATTTTGTGGCTTGCCAATGTTCCTCTTGAGGCTTGGACATGAATTGAGAAAGACAACTTATTTCAAAACATAAATCTGGTCAAGTGGTAGTGAGATAAATCAAATTACCTATCAAATGATGCTACACTATTTCGTTGACTGGTGGTGAAGTTGTGTTAGCTGAGAGCTTGATCCCAACTTCCAACTTCCATTGGCGTAGATATAGAATTATATTCAATCATCTTGAATTTGTCTAAATGAGCTTTGGCATACTTAGTTTGTGGTACAAATTGTATATGATGAAATTGCCAATTCTACACCTAAACAATATTGAAGTATGCCTATATCTGTCATTTAAAAACAGAATAAATATCAAATTTCATATATTGAATTAAGTGGACAATGGTTTTGGTTATGGAAAGATCATCAACATAGACAATTAAGATCACTATGTCATCAACACTGATTTTGAGTATTCGACATAAAGAGGGTTTAGAACAGGTTTTTCTCAAGACCATAATCTCTAAGATACTTACCAATTTTAGAATACCAAGCTTGAGGAGCTTTCTCAAGTCCATACAAGAACATTATCAATTTGCAAACTAAATGTTCTTTTCTAGGAACCTAGAATCCCTATGTCTAAATCATGTAGATTTCCTCCAAGTTTTTGTTCAAGAAGGCAATTTTAATATTCATTTGATATACTTTCGATTCAAATTGAACAACAATGGAGATAACTAACCGAAAGGTTACAATATTAACAGTAGGGGCAAAGGTCTCTTCATATTCTACCCTTTTCTCTTGTGCATATCCTTTGGCAGCAAGATCAGTTTTTTTACTTGTCCAAATAATCATTTTATTACCTTTGTTACCCCAAGTTTTTGGGACAGGGACAGCAGGGGATGAGGGGGCGCATTTCGGAGTCCCTGATTTTTTGGGCAATTTTTGGGGATGGTAGGGGACGACAAAGGGGACAGCTATAAAAAAAAAAGGGAAAATTTAAAATATTTAGGGAAATTTTAAATTTTCATATGATAACATTGATAAAGTATTCATATATACATTATAGAACCTTAAAACATAACATTTGTGTTAAATTGAGAGTTCACATGAGAGTCAATGTCGAATAAATTAGAAAATGTCATACTTAATTCAAATTTCTTTCATAATTCATTGTTAATATGCATATGATATTAAAATACAAAATACAAGTTACAAAAAATGCTCAAAGTCTACAAGTTTCACTTTCAATTACAATAGGAAAATACAAAAAAAGGAAGTATACTGCTGCTCCTAATTTGCATCTCTCAACACTGCATCAAAATCGGAGTCCTCTAAGTCACTACCACTGTGAGGGTCTGCCTCATCCAACAGAACCCCAACCAATTCCTCTGGTGCCTCCTCCTCATCAACCTTGGCGACATCTTCGCGGTCGACATCCCACCATAAAGCTGGAGTTTGCCGGTATTATGGAGTTTGATGATCTTAAAGTCGAAGAGCACTATGCACGACCACTAGCTTCTTTGCTCGTCTAGAGGTAAGTCGATTCCTCTTGATGGAGTGGATAAAGCCATATGTGGACCAATTCCTCTCTGCAGTAGAGGAACTAGCATCGTATGAAAGGAAGCAAATGGCAAGCGTACTCAATTGTGGTGTATCCTTCCCGTGCCATGTCCACCATCCAATAGGGTTAGTTTGAGCTAATGTAGCTGTATCTATCTTCGCCTCTAGTTTACTGAATGTTGGATCACGAAGATTTGTGAAGGAAAGCCATTGTGTACGAAGTATTGTAGACTCATCAATTAAATACATCTTACGAAAGGCCTTCATTAGCCCTTCTTTCACCTCTTCATCATCACAAGGAGGCAATCTTCCAACCTTTGGTGCATACCATTTGGGAGTAAGAGCAAAGGCTGCCATATGAAGCGGGGTGTTTATTGTGTTCCATCTCCACATCACAATGGGCTTAATATGTTGGTGATATAATCTAAAAGTAGGATCCTTAGCCAAAATTGTTTGCTTTATCTTTCCAAGTATGTTGTCCAATGTCTCATATATCTCTCCAAGACTAGGAAAGTTTGTATCAGCATATCTAATGACGTCTACAACAGGTGAGATGAAAGAGTAAACCTATCTTCCCTAGTCGTACTTGATGATGGTGAATGTAAATTCTTGCAGTAGTAACAACTATCAACTTATTTGTCCTTGAATGATTGGTTTCTCGACCAAATACATTAGCACTTGATAGTCCACATAAAATGTAATCAGTGTTTTTGGTTAAATAAGCATGGAAAGGGACCTAATCCCATAGTTTAGAACATTAACATCTTAAACATAAAGAAAATCTAGAGAAGAGGCACACAAGCCACCAAGAAATCAACAAGGCATGTAGGCCTGCCAGAAAATAAAACAACAAAAAACCAAACAGATAGCAAAAAAGGAAACACCAACCACCAATAGCAAGAAAGGAAACAGCACTCAGGAGCCAAAAACAACTACTTGACCAGGTTCCAGTTATCCATCAAATCATTCAGCAATTCCTCCCAATCCTCTTTGACCTGGATCTTTTTCTCCTTCTCTTTGTTGACTTTAACCAACTAAGAGTCCTTGTTCTTTCCCTTTTCTTCCTTTGTTTATTGATTTTGGAATGACCTGACACAGTGCCCATCACACCCTTCATCATAATGTCCTTAGTAACAAAAGTAAGATTCTGGAGGGCCGATTCCATTCTCTGCATTTTGTCATAGCAACTATTGACATTCGTCTTGCTCTCCATTTCCTTCACTTTCATCTGTAGAACCTCCAGCTGAGTTTTAACAGACACAAGAAAGTCCTTCTCACACTCAATTCTATCATCTATATCACCCTTTTCAGCCTCACCTTTATGTTTGTCCAAAGAAATTATGATCAAACCTTCATCCTCCTTTAGGTTTCTTTCATCTTCATCCTCTTCCTCATCTTCATCTTTAGTCTCCTCCTTTTCATCTTCATCCTTCTCTTCCTCATACAACTGCTCCTCCTTTGCATCATCATACTACTCCTCAACATCAACTTGCAAATACTCCTCTCAGTCCTCAATAGGGTTGTCATCCTTAGACGTTCCCTCAGTATTATGATGGAGGAACTCCTCATCCTCATAGACCTCCTCTTCCTTATTCGAATCTAAATCAATTTTTTTTCCTTTTGTAGTGAACAAAGTGTTAGCAAGAGAGGATTTGGCTAACCTAGTGGGCCTTTGACCCCTAGAAGGAATTAAACTATTCTGCTCCAGATTCTCAATAGCTCTCAGCTCACCTTCAGCATCATAAATATCAATAGGTCCCTCCTCTTCCACAACAGAGCTAACTTTCTTCTTTTCTTTTCCAGTCATAACAAGAGGGGCTTTCCTCTTGATAGGGGTGCCAACCAAAGGATCCAAACTCTCACTCTCCTTATGAATTTTGGTAGAGGAAATATGAGAGATTTTCCAACCATCTTTTGCAGAATCTTTCCTCTTATCTGGGGTAATGATAAGAAGATCCTTCAACAAAGCAGGGCTAGGGTTTTCACGAGGCCCAGAAGACCCCTCCTTACTTTTAGTGCCCTTCTTCCCACCGGATTTACTGACCGAGCTAGAGATCCCTTTCAAAAGTTTAGTAGAGATAGGAGGGGGCTCAATTTCTTGAATCTTCACATTGCTTTCCCTAACAATAGGGTTTTTCTTAGGGTCCACCAAGAGGCTGAATTTATAAAGAGTTGTTATCAAGCCCTGGTGCAAAAGGGGGTAGGTCTCATCAGCAATATACTTCTCAAGGGATGAAAACAAATAAAAAGGAAAATTTATCTTTTGACCATGCCTAATATGGTTGAAAATAGGAAAGTGATAACCATGAATTGTTTAAAATCTTTCTTCCAAAGTGAAATATTTCATAACGTGGAGACCATTATGAAATAGTTTTGGGTGATAAGCAATGGCCTTACTTCCTCATAGTAGGATAACCCCCATAATAGAATGAAAGATTCCCAACCCAATCCGATCTGATTTTTTTGAGTTTGTCTTTTCAAGAAGTCTTTGACCCGCAAATAGGAAAGGTTTTTGTTTAGTTTATTTTTGAGTTTTTTCTGATTTTTTTTTGGTGTTTTTGTGTTTTATGCAAATAACTCCTGAAAGGGTGGCAATGACAGGCTTTGGTGCATCCAATGCGTCACCCACTCCAAGCTTCACCTGTGGGGCCTCCCGTATATCCTCATCATCGCTGCCCTCTAAATCTATATCCTGAATATGCTCATCATCCACATCAGACACAACCTCAATGAGATGCGCCTTGCCTTTCCCAAGGCATCTGTGTCCAAGCTCCCATTGCTCCTTACATGTGAAGCATAGCTTCTTCCTTCTCAACTCATTATGTGTCTCTTGATCCATCTTGGGAGGAGGTGGTGTTCTCTTGTGCTGTGTCGAAGATCTTTGGAAAGGCTTGGAACCCTTGGAAAACTTCTTATTTTGCGGATAAGAAGTAGGATGTGGTGAAGTGTCAAGGTCTAGGGCAATCTGAATAGCCTCATGTAAGGTCTTAGGCTGAAGCGCCTTGACCAAAACCTGTAACCTGTCATGTAAACCCTCTATGAAAAGCATTGCCACACGTCTATCTGGCATCTCAGGGACCATAACAGCAATGCGTTGAAACTCGTTAATGTAAGTTTCAACATGTCCAGTCTATCGCAGTAGTGCTAAATCTGGCAATCAACCGCTCAGTGAACTCCTTGTAAGAATGAATAAGTCTATCATTTTGGGTAACCAAACCATGATGCCACCAATCATAAGCCACGCCCTCCAAGTGTAGTACTACAAACTAGATGGCCTCATCCTCAGGCATCGACTTAAGTGAAAAGTAGATGTCAAGCTTGTGCACCAAGCTCGGGCAGTGATCTTGCTACCATCAAAGGGAGATATAGTGAGCTTGTGAGTAGCTTGATGGAGGTCACCATTATGCTGTTGTCTAGGCCCCCTATCACCACGGTTCCTCATGCTATCTCTACGTTGTGAACAATACTAAGGTAGAGGGAAGGCATCTCTAACATGCTTTGGAAAACGTTCCCACTCATCACTCGTTGCCATAACATCCTAAAACTCCACACCCTCAAGCGGGTCAACTAGTGGTGGCTCATCTCTAGGAGGAAAATGAGGCTGCATGGGTCTATCTGCTATACGTGTATGAGTCTTGTCACCCCTAGGAGAACCAAGATAATTGTCCATTGACAAGGGAGCCTTGCTACTTCCACAGCTGCCTATAATTGTAACAAACCTATCTGCCCTATCACGTCTGTCATGTATGCCATGCCTATCCCTAGGCCAACCCAAATCCATCTTGTCAAGGGTATTCTGAAGTCTGTCTAATGCCTATACAATCAGTGGTTGTGTATTAATGAGAGTTCTGAATAACACACGATCATGATCTTCTTGTGGATTCTGTCTCGCCCTCTGAAGGGGACTTCTATTTCCATCATGGGAATCTCCCATAGCTGCACCTAGAATGCTAGTGTCAACCCCAAACTGTTTGTGTGCTCTCTTGCGGGTGTAATATTTGTGTGGCTCGACCTCTCTAGGATGCATAGGACTAAATTGAGTGCCCACAAGCTGGCAAGATCATAGCTTTGATACCACTGAAAGATTCCCAACCCAATCTGATCTGATATTTTTGAGTTTGTCTTTTCAAGAAGTCTTTGAGTTGCAAATAGGAGAGGCTTTTGTTTTGTTTATTTTTGTGTTTTTTTTGACTTTTTTTTGGTGTTTTTGTGTTTTATGCAAATAACATAACATATAAAATGGCTGGAAATAGAAGATAACTGAAATATGAAATAGTTCTATTACTAAAATATTGGAATTACATAAATATGGGCTAAATGCAACATACCCATTCATCCATAGACCTGGAAATGAGCTATTACAAGGCTGTAGTAAAATTCTCAGGTTTGATATAATGTTGTGACATCAATTTTGAACTCTCCCTGCTCTAAGTATGACTCCACAATTTGGTTCCAGGTGTGAGATGAGTTTTACAATTGCTTTAGGTGAATTTTTAGCTCCAAATCTTCAAGAACTCCACTTGGCACCTAGGGTTTGAAGCCTAAATGCCCAACGAAGGTGCAGTTGACTGTAAGGCTCCTATTGGATGGTAAAAATGCCCTCAAAAAGGTCTGGTCTGCAATCTAATATAATTTTTTCCCTTCCAAATGACTGATTTGCGATATCCTTCCCAAAAACTTGCTGCCAAATTGATAAGAAATCTTGTCTATGATGTTTTTACCTTCTAGAATCTTCAAAAACCCTAGTTCCCTATTCTCCGAATACATTGTCTTTACAGTCTTTTGAAGAGTTTTGGTTTTTATATTTTGTGTTTTTGATGCAATAAATGAAAAGAGTCTACGATTTACCAAATAATTAGAAATAAATTCAATAAAAATTAAATAACTACGATATTGATGAAATAGAGTCGGTATATTTTATTTTGATCTTTTGAAAGGATTCTGATAATACTTGGATGTACAAAAAACAAAAACAGTGAAATAATATAGGAACACGGCAAAATTGCAATAAATAGCTAGCACATGGCCAGGTAATTTGAGGTAATAGATGACTTCCTCCCTCTGTCTGGTGCTCTGAATATGATCTCCAAGTCTAGGCGCCTCCAGAGATGCTAAGATATGACCTTAAGACAAGGCGTTTTCTCCAATACAAAGGACGGCTCCCTCTTTGATGGTACGGCCAGAAATCAGAATGGTACGGCCTGGTACAAGTACGGCTCAGGCAGAAACAACAATTAATAAATATACGCCTCTTTCACAATCCTCCAGATCTCCAGAATATGGACGCCTCAATAGATGAATGCCTTCTAAATGAATAAACTCTCTGTAACTCCGTAAAATGATAACCTCTGAAGCTCTGTGATTCCTCCTATATGAAGAAACCTCTGCTGCAATAAATCAAGTGGTATTCCACACCCTCTGAATTGCTTCCGATGGAGATGGCTCGTTCCCCAAGGAATTCGAACTCGAAACCCTAAAGTCTCTGGCTCAGATCAA
>VDFB02103951.1:0-23360 GCA_007258455.2 Sequoia sempervirens | reverse complement strand
AATCGATCCAAATCAAGTCCAATCAAGAATCTGACTCCGACCCACGTCCTGAATCAGGCCATTCTTCATCATGGGTCTCTTACAAAATCAAAATCTGACCAACGGGGGTCTCCGGGAGCTTTCGGGCGTGTTTTCCCTTCCTGGCAGCATTCCTGCCAGGGAAGTCCGGCCCTCGGGGCCCGGATTGCTGAATTGCCCTAAAATAAAATCGATATCATTTGAGGATTAAATTTATGATGCATTTGAATGGTTAGTTATATAATATGCTCACAATGCGGACTAACATTAACGTTATTGGTGTTTTCTTGTGCTAACTTTGCCCTTGCCTACAGGATGTATGGAATCGGCCGCAGGAACTTCAGGGGCCTCTACCGAAAGGGACAAGGGTAAGAAATCCGAAAGGGCCGCCCGTGGGAAAGATGACAAAGACCAAATGAAGTTCCAATTTCAGGGTGAACCACTCCAGTCAAAGGTCTCGACTGACTAGAAAGAGATCTCAGACACCAATATAGGCCAGGTGGACATAGATGAGTTCACCCAGAGGGTCAAGGTCGATCCCAAAACAAAGAATGCCCGATTGATACGCCAAAGCAGAATCGCTAAAGCTGTCAGCTTCCCTCCATCTCTAATAGCACTTGAGCTGGTAATGGCTTGCCGAGAAGCCTATCAGACAGATACCCGGACAATCGTGGACAAAGAAGGGAATATCCTTGCCGACATGTCTCCGGAAGGAATTACAAAAACATTCCACATTCCGATATTCCCACATATGCAAGTCCCCACTTTGGAGTAGTGTCAGGCGGCATGGGATGCCAATCCATTGAACATCAAGAAGTCAATCAATGTTTACTGGTTGAAGGAGAAGCAGGGCAGCGCTGCAAAAGTTCCCCAAGAGCTGTTCCGCAGCGATTTTCAAGAAGACTATCACGACTTGGTGACTATGCTAAGCCGAGTCATGGGCCTCCCAGCAGCCGCCTACTTCCAGGAGTGGATGGATTACTACATTGAGAAGATCATACGAGGAAATGAAGATGTGGAAACCAAGATCTCGTTCGACTAGGGGAGTATCATCAGCAACTGCTTCCACGAGCAGTTTGTAAATATCAAGAAAAGCAACAAGTTCTACATGACCTTGTACCTAGTGTACTCCTTGGCAGGTCAGAGGCAATATAGTCTTCATGGTGCCGAATGGAGATCACAAACGAGGGCTTAAGCCTTTTGACCGGTACCCTCAGCTACAATACAGCTACTTCAAAAAGGAGTACCACCGGATCAATGATGCCTTCATAGGCCATATTATCAGATTGATAGCCAGGGACTTCGAGAGAAGGGTATCTCACAGTGCCAGGGCACTCCTGAGGGAGTATGCCTTCTTATACATTTAGTTCTCCAAGTTCACTTACATCCGTGCCCAGGGATTCACGGAACGGCCAAACAAATTGCCGAGATACCCGAACGATAGGATCATTCTCCTGGAACTGTCCCGACAGCTCCAACATATTCAGGCAGTCTTCAGCCAGAAACACGTGGCAGGGATCCCTTATCCCATGATCCTCGGCCAGGGCCAGTATTGACTACAAACATCTCAATGCACCGGTAACTCAGAAAAGGAACTTAAGGAGTATAACTTTGAATGGTACACGGCTCACCCACAGATGGACCCCCACGGCCACGTCAGGAAGGCGCTAGGGCCGGCATACGCCCACCAGTACCATGTTGAAGATTTTTGGGCAGATTGTAGAGATGATAAGGAGGTTCGCAAGAGACATTACATGCGAATGACAGTGTAGTTTTTAAGGAGAGTGCGGCTGTTTCTAGTGCCAGACCAGCTTGAGGAAGATGAGTCCACCCTGGTGCACCCGAGGTACCCTGCGGTTGCCGACCTGGCAATCCCCTCCATCGACTGGGATGAACAAGAGGTCGAGGACCTGGATACCATCACCTAGCCTATCATAGCTCGCACTAAGGAGTGGGTTGATGGACAGGTGGCACAACTGGAGCAACAGTGCTCTAAATTAATTACGCAGGCACTCAAAAGTAGGCCGAAGCCCAGCGGTGACGCTTGCTGCCTCCCCCATCAAGTGAGACTCAAGCCCCCATCACCGTGTCCCGTAAGAGGAAAGAAGGTAAAACTACACAGTCCGGGGCCCAAAGAATAACGAAGTTAACAAAAGATACGGACTCGCCTCCAAAGAAGCTTGTGCGATGCGCTGCAACAGAGGCGAGCCTCCACTACCCTCCACTGCTGCCCTCAGTTGTCACCGCTTCATTCCTTTACCAGCGGGATACGTCCACCTTGCCACTTCGCCCCCAGCCGGGTCCATAGTCAATATTGACTCTTCCTCGAGCATGACCACTTCCCCTTCCTCTGCTACTGCCATGTCACCCATCACTTCGCTACCTCTGGCAACAATACCATCGCCTGTTCCCCTTTCTAGCATGCCCGAGGCTATTACACGACACCTACAGAGTTTCCCTCCTGAGCTCTCGCAGCTTTTAATGGACCCTGCTCTCCAAGCTGCCCTCGCCCAAGCCCTCGCAATAGCTCAGCTGTCGCAACCGCCGATAAGTCCGCCGGCCATGGAGGCCACCATGCAGATTTCCAAGGAGATGGAGGAGCTGGAGTAGGAGGCTTTAAAGCCTATGGAGGAGGAGGCCGATGACTATTATGAGCAACCCAAACACGAGCATAGAACCATTAATGAGGTTGCTTATGAGGAAGAAGAGACGGGCTCCTCCGAGGGCGGGGATGGAGAGGATGGCTCAGGCGCCGGGAAAATTATTCAGATTTCTGATGAGGATGTTGGAAAAGGGGCGGAACCATCGCCATGTGGTGAAGAGGGACAGCCACCGGAGGGGCATCCTGAAAAGGATATCACTGAGGTAGAGACCCACATGGTAGGGAGCCCCGAGCCCGAGGCTGCTAAGAAGAGGAAAGAAGAAGAGGCAGCAAAAGAACAGGATCTCACTCAGATACTGACCACCAACGCACCCGTCAAAAGCCTCGTGTTCTATCAAGACTCTGACGAGGAGGAGGATGCTGCCAAGGAAAAGGAAGAACTTGAAAAAGAAAAGGAGGCAGAGGTCTTGCCTCTGACTAGGACGGGTGAAGGCAGCCATGGTACACCCAAGGATAAATCCGCCATGCCCCACTGGCTGGAAAAGCAGCTCGAAAAGACTACTCCTATCCCGAGCGACCCGAGGTCAAGATTGGAAGCCATCTTGGCTCGATCTCTAGCCACAACAAAGAAGGAGAAGAAGCCTAAGGTCCGTTCCAGGATAACCATGGATGCTTCTGGCTCCCGGGCTGCACAAGTAGCAACGCCAACTGTTGGCCAGACCGGAGTAAGCTATAATATCTCCATGATCGACCTAGGGACAGCCACTAGGGAACAGAAGGTCGGACATCTGGAGGAGTCAGTGGCCACGGTGGTGCATCTGATTAAGCAGAATAAGATCACCAAAGATGAGCTAAAGGCGCAGGTTGCTGCCCTAACCGACTACATCCAGCAGTGGTCTTCAATAGACGACCTTCCCACTACCTCGACGGCCACTCCTCAGCTACTCTCCAAGGAGCAGATAGATAAGCTGGAGAGGAGGAAAAACTTAGAAAAGACCATAGAGGACTGGTTCCAGCAGGTTGCAAAGGTCAGAAACGTAGGGATCGGCTTGGCTGTGCAGATAGCCAACAGGTTCCTAGACTTGATTCAATCCTTGGAAGGCACGAGGAAGCTCTGCACCAACTTCCCTGCGATCTACGACTCTGCCTTCTCGAAGGTTGAGGCCATCCTTCAAATGCCCGGAGAAAAGCTGCATTAGGGAGGAAAACCACAAAGCGAAGAAGGAGGATCGGTTGGTTGGCGTATAGGCGAGAGACCTCTCATCTGGCAAGTAAAGAGGATACAGAGCGGTTCAAGGAAAAATAGATCGGATATTGCGTGGATCAAGGAGATCCGAGCAGAATGCGCCGAGTACCTCAAGCTGATGACGGGCCATGATATGCCCACGGTGCAATTAGATGCAGAAAAGGTCAAGTCGTATTTTGAGGAACAGATGAAGGACGGGACAGCCGAAGATATCACAACGGACTTCTTGAGTTTCGCTGCCCGTGCCTTCGATAGATCAGAGCTCTTCAGAGATCAGGGCTCAAAGTATGATGAGGATTGGAAGCGGCTGGAAGAGAATGCCAAAGAATGGAGCTACCAGGCGTTGAGATGTGAAATCCTCGATATAGACAAGCTCCAGGCCGTGATCCTCAAGCATATTGAACACGCAGCCTCCAAGGAGCAACCAGACAGCCCAACCGAGGAAGAAGACTTCCCAGAAGAGTAGCTACAGCCAAAGGAACAACAATTAGCTACAAGACGAAAATGCAAATAGTGTCATCCACTAGATGACAAAATAGGGAAAAGACAAAAGATGTTTTAAAATTGTAAGTCTATTTTGGGGGTAGGTGAAACCCTAATTTGTAATGAATCATGGCCACACAATGGAAATGAATCTTGGCCATTCATTTGGTTTTTTGGAAACTATAAATAGAGCACTCCCCTCATTTGCAAAAGTGAGAGTTGAGTTGTAAAGATATGCTGCAAAAATTTATAAGAAATAGCATTGATTTGGTGCATTTCCTTGTTTTCTCCCATGTTATTTGATTCACTTCTCCAATCTTAGATGTTTAACTTAGATCTATTTGCTGTTTAGTTAGCTGTTCATGTTATTTGGATAATTTTAGGAATGCTGTTGGCTGTTCATGAAAATTCTTGCTTTGTTGATGATCCCTTAGTCCATACTTTTTGCTGTTTGCTGAAGGTAGATAGCTTTGCAAAGTTAGCCTGGACCTAATTTAAGCTACCTCAAACACTTATCTTTAGTTCATGCATGTATATGGTGGATGAAGGATAAAAATCTGCAGCCCTTAGAAGATTGCACAATTTCCATGATACTGTGAAATCCCTGGTTAAGTGGGATATTGTTTTGAAGGAATTGTCCATTGCAGGGACTCCATTATTACTGTTCGCAGCAAGCTTTAGGCTTAGGAACTTTTCTTCCCCTTCGCTCTTTTTTCACTTTCTTTAGAAACTGAACAACACCAAGGTTCATTGCACTTTATAAAGTCAAATCTAACGATTAGATGGAGTTTGAGACTGCTGTTTGAACCTATAGCCAAGACATAACTGCTTTCATGCTAAAAACTCTTTTTTCGAAGATCCAACTTCATGCTTTGTGCCCATACTTTGTGTTTCTGTAAGGCCACCTTGTGATTCCAGCAAATCACATCAAACTACTGAGATATCTTAGCATTGTCATGACCTGACACCCGAGAGACCTTGGGATAGTGTTCTGTAATTCGATTGTGGGAGATTGTCTTTCAAGAGAGGTAGTGCACCTCACTTTGTGTTGGCGAAGTGCATAAAAACACCATCAATAGGATGCAAAGGGGAGTTCGCCGTTCAAGCACGGCGAAAGGCAAGCAGAACTCTGAGGTAGGAAGCCCGACCATCTAGGCCCAGAGAGGAGAATCACCGTCGGCAGGGGTTCAAAGGTTTAACACTAGACGGCGAAGGAAGGTTTCGGGCCCGGGGCAGACGTTTTCCCTGCGCGAAGAACAGCCGCAGCGGGGGAAAGTCTCGAATCGGCAAGGAGGGCATCTCAAGAGGTTTCTTAATATTCTAACATATGGGTTTGGCGCACGATTTTATGCCCTATCACTTATGTCTTCCTATCAATTTGTTCATTTATTTTAAATATCTCAAAATGATGAAATGAAGCTCAGGAATGATAGACGGATGGCCTACCTCAAACACGCTAAGTGGCAAGACGTGGGATCCACCTACGTTCGATGGAATGATGTCGAGGGCGATGATCATTACGTTGTCGAAGGCAGTGGGCTCTAGATGATAGCTTCTCCAATTCCCTCCAATCCTGTTTGTGAAAATGACTTGGCTGGATTGCGCATTTTATACCCCAACCGCCATGAATGCATGCATTAAATGCTGGTACGATCGCGAGAAAAGTGGTTGGATTTGAAAATAGGTCGGTGACAGCGGTGGGAGAGTCAAGGCCTGACGGTCAGGGAGTCATGTCACGACGGTCACTTTGAAATTTTGCTTTGGTTTATCGGCAGCGGCGGCGAGCGGCTCGGGTCCTGAAGGGCGGGATTCCGCCAGGGATCCGCCGTGAGGGACGGCAGAACTGTCACGGAATTCCAGAGACGGAATTCTGAATGCCCGGGCCCGGAAGACCCCACGGCAAACAGGAACAAACATAAAATACGGTCGGCGAAGAGGATGGTGGAACCGGAGGGGTGGGTCTCCGCAGGAGGTTCTCCGTTGCGGACGGCGAAACCAAGAAGGAACCCCGAAATCAGACTTTCAGGGCCCGGAGCCCAGAGGGGTGGGCGCCGCCCGAAATATTTTAACAAGTTTTGCAAAAGTGAGAGGTGGATTAGACCCTAGGGTCTAGAAGGATGCCCAGCGAGCGCCACAAGAAACGACCATCCAAGCGGGGAAATCCGGTTAGGGAATTCCGGATGCTTGGGCCCGGGAGGGCTTGGGGCCGTTTCAGGGCCAAATTGCCAGAGAGACTCCGCGAGGCTCTGGAATGCAGCAAAAACCAAAAGCAGAGGCATGATTTATTTATGATGGAACTTTGGAACAACATCGACCATCTAAAACATAGAAAAAGAGGGGCATGTAAAATGAGGCGGTGCCCAAAATGACCCAACAAGACGAAAGAAAAGAGGGTCCCCATTCTGAACGGGGCGTGTGTGCTAGGGAACAACAGTAACTTCTTGGAATCTAAGTTCCAATGCACCAATTCGATAAACTCGGTGAATGAGTCAATAGGCTACTACAAACAAGGGTTCTATTTCGGACTTTCCATTCGTGGAGATTGACCCATACAACAAGAGTCCCCTTTCAGATCCATCTTGTCTAAATCAACCACATCATATTGGCGTTTACTCCAATACCCACTGTTGTGCCCCTAGCACACATGCCCCATTTGAAACGGGGACCCTCTTTTCTTTCACTTTGTCGGGTCATTTTGGGCACCGCCTCATTTTGCATGCCCCTTTTTTTCGATGTTTTGGATGGTCGATGTTGCTCCAAAGTTCCATCATAAATCGATCATGCTTTCACTTTTGGTTTTTGCTGCATTCTGGAGCCTCGCGGAATCTCTCTAGCAATTTGGCCCTAAAATGGCCCCGGGCCCTGTCGGGCCTGGGTATCCAGAATTCCCTAACCGGATTTCCCCACTGGGATTGCCATTTCCTGTGGCGTCTGCTGGGCATCCTTTCAGACCCGGGGTTGATCCACCTCTCACCGTTTGCAGAACTTGTTAAAATCTTCCCTGCGCTTCAGCCTTCGGACCGGTTGGGAGATCTGTCTCGGGTTCGTCTTGGCTTAGCCATCGCAATAAAGCGAACCTCCTGATGACTCTCCGGTACCGTCATCTTCGCCGCTCGCAGTGTGCTATTGTCCACTTCCTGCCGTGGGGTCTTCCGGGCCCGGGCGTCCAGAATTTCCGTCTCCAAAATTCTGTGAAAGTTGTGCCATCCCTGACGGCGGATCCCTGGCGGAATCTGCCCTCTGGGCCGCTCGCCGCTCGCCGCGCCGCCAATCAACCAACGTGAAATCTCAAAGTGGCCTTCACGTCATGCCTCCCCTGCCGCCGGGCCCCGCATTCTGGCCGTCGTCGCCGACCTATTTTCAAATTCACCAACTTTTCTCGCGGCCGTACGAGCATTTAATGCATGCATTCATGGCAGTTGGGGTATAAAATACCCAATCTGGCCAAGTCATTTTCACAAACAGGATTGGAACGAATTGGAGAAGCTATCATTTGGAGCCCACTGCCTTCGACAACATCACGATCATCGCCGTCAGCATCATTCTGACCAACGTAGGTGGATCCCACATCTCCCCACTCCGCGTGTTTGAGGTAGGCCATCCGTTTTCCCTCTCGACCGTCATTTTCATAATTTTGAAACATTTAAATAAATGAACCTGTAGGAGGGTATTAAGTGGTAGAAAATCAAATTGCACACCAAACCCATGAGTTAGAAAATCGACAAATCCCTTAGAAGTTCCCTTGCCACCGATTTGAGACTTTTCCCTGGTGCAGCTATTCTTTGCGTAGGGAAAACATGTGCCTCAGGCCCGAGACCCTCCTTTGCCGTCCAAATATCCAACTTTGATCACCTGCCAACAGCGATTCGCCCCTCCGGGCCTAGCCCTTCAGACTTCCCTATCCGGAATTTCGTTCGCATTTTGCTGTGCCTAAATTGCAAACCTCACCTTGCCTCCCGGTCGCCGAGTCCTGACATGCACCTTGCCATCAAACTTGGAAACCAAACATTCATCCTTTTGTCCGCTCGGACCCCGGACCCCAGAGCTCCGTCTCCGGGGTTCCGCGGGTGATTGGTCGTCCAAAATAGCGAACATCCTTCTACGTCCCACCTTCCGGGCTTCACCTTTGCTTCTGCTTTTGGCCTTTGGCGATAAAGTTGCTGCGCCATTTTGACCTTCGGGCCATGGACGATGGGTTTCCCTGCTCAAATTTCTGCCATTCCCCATGACGAAGTCTTTCGGCGAACTTACTGATGCCGCCTGACCCCCGGACCCCGACCTTTTCCCCATCGTTAGCTTGTTCTTTCGCGTCTGTGACTATTGCATCCCCGAGCCCCAGCTCCTGGGCTTCCATTGTTAGAAGTCCATCGCTCTCCTTCTGTCGGGGAAACCCTGCCCCACCTTTCCGATCTCTAGGCTCCGGAGCACCGTCCGTCGTGGAATATCGTCGAATCTCAAAGTGACCGTCTGCTCTCCGGACCCCGTGTCCCGGGATTGCGATCCTCGTCTGACATTCCTAATGGAGATCCCCGCTCGGCCGTTCACTCTCTGGGCCTCGGTGTCCAGACTTCCGTCCTCAAAAGTTCATCTCTCACCCGCCGCTGCTAGCAGAAAATTCCACTCGGAACTCCGCGCTCCGGGCTTCGGCCTGCCGGGTGCCGTCAAGTCCAAAAACACAAAATCTGCCACTAAGCCCTTGCTCCCAGACTTCCCCTCCCGGACTTCTGTCTGGTGATTTCTGTCAGAAACGGCGAAGTTCACGCTCCATCCCAATGTCATCAGCACGAGCCTCCAAAATCAAAGTGACTTAGCATCGGCCGCCTTTTGACCCTCCGGGCCTCAGGCCCTAGACTTCTGCCTCTAGATTTCCGTCTGCTATCCGCCATCACGAACTGCCATCTCCTGATAGCTTTTTGGCTTGAGACCTCCGAACCCCCTTAAATCCATCCAAACGAGCCTAAATTTAGGGTCTAATTTCGACCCACATCCTGACCAAAGAAGGTCTCTAGGAGCTTTCCGTTGCATTTTCCCTTCCAGACAACATTCCTGCCAGGGAAGTCCGGCCCTCTGGGCCCAGATTGTCCAAATGCCCTAAAACAAAGATCAATAACGTCTACATGGATGCTTTTGATAATTTATTACACTGACTTTTCCCTTGCTTGCAAAATATATGGAATCAGGTGCAAGAACTTCAGGGGCATCCACCGAGAAGGAAAAGGGTAAGAAGTCAGGAAGGACCCCTCAGGGAAAGGAAGACAAAGATCAAATGAAGTATCAATTCCAGGGTGAGCCGCTCCACTCCAAGGTCACAACGAACTGGAAGGAAATTACAGACACTAATATTGGCTAGGTAGATATAGACAAATTCACTCAGAGAGTCAGGGTCAACCCAACAATGAAGAATGCCAGATTAATACGGTAGAGTGGAATAGCCAAGGCTGCTGGTTTCCCTCCATCTCTCGTGGCACCCAAATTAGTCATGGCTTGTCGAGAAGCCTATCAGACAGATACCAGAACAATTGTGGATAAGGAGGGAAACACCCTCATAGACATGTCGCTAGAAGGGATCACCAAGACATTCCACATCCCCACGTTCCAATAGATGGAGGTCCCCATATTAGAAGAATGCCAGGCAGCGTGGGATGCTAATCCGGCAGGGTGCAAGAAGTCAATAAATCTACATTGGCTTAAGGAAAAATGGGGCAACGCTGCGAAGGTTCCCCAGGAACTCTTCCGTAGCGATTTCCACGAGGATTACCATGACCTAGTAACCTTGTTGAGCAGGGTTATGGGTCTTCCAAGGGCCACCTACTTCCAGGAATGGATGGCATACTATATTGAGCAGATCCTATGGGGAAATGAGGACATTACAACCAAGGTCTCATTCTACTAGGGAGGCATCATAAGCGACTGCTTCCACAAGCAGTTTGTCAATGTCAAGAAGAGCTTCAAGTTCTACATGACCTCCTACCTCGTCTACTCCCTGGCAGATCAAAGACAATACAACAGGTTGTTTGTAGGACCGGATCAGGGGCAGAAGTGAGGACTTAAAGCCTATGACAAATACCCGCAGCTCTAGTACCGCAATTTCAAGAAAGAGACTGCAGGGTTAATGACGCCTTCATCGACCACATCATCAGGTTGATCGCTGGAGACTTCGAGAGGAGGGTCTCCCACAGTGCCAGAGTGCTTCTAAAGCAAAACGCCTTCCTCTTCATCCAATTTCCCAAGTTTACATCCATCCGGGCCCAGGGCTTCTCTGAGAGGCCAAATAGATTGCCTTGGTACCCAAATGATAGAATCATCCTCTTGGAGCTTTCTTGGCAACTCCAACACATCTAGGTAATCTTCAACAATAAGCATATCGTGGGGATCTCCTACCCGATGACCCTTGGCCAGGGCATGTATCGACTGTAGACGTCCCAATGTGCCAGTAACTTTGAGAAGGAGCTGAAGGAGTACCATTTCAACTAGTATACTGCTCACCCAAGGATGGATCCACATGGCCACATAAGCAAAGCACTGGAGCCATCATATCCCCATCAATATCACATTGATGATTTCTGGGCCAATTGCCAGGATGACAAAGAAGTGTGCGCAAGGCACTACATGTGCATGATTGTGTAGTTCTTGAGAAGAGTGCAACCATTCCTAGTGCCAGACCAGGTCGAGGAGGACGAGTCCACCATCATGCACCCAAGGTACCCTGTGGTTGCCAACCTACTAATACCTTACATTGATTGGGATGAATAGGAGGTTGAGGACCTAGACACCATCACCCAACTGATTCTAACTCGTACCAGGGAGTGGATCGATGGGCAGGTGGCACATCTGAAGCAACAAGGAGTAGTCCTGACTTATGAAGGGCTCAAAAGTGAGCCAAGTGCCATGAAGGATGTCGCCGCCACCAGGTCGACTGGTGAGACCTCCAAGTCTCCTCCAGTCACCAGGTCCTAGAAAAGGAAAGAAACAAAGACCGCGCAGTCTCTAGATCCCAAGCCCCAAATGAAGAAAGAAATGGGAGGCCCATCCCCCAAAATGCTTAAACAAGTAGTAGGTGCGGAAGAAGCCTAGCCTCCATTGGCTCTCCCTACCCCTCCTGTTGCACCACCCACCTCCCTGGCTATGGTCGTTGCCTCTCCACCAACAGTGGACATTTCTGTCCATCTGGCCCCTTTACCTCTGGCTGAATCAGTAATAATCATTAACTCCTCTTCTGGCATGACCACTCCCCCTTCTTCTTCTGTTGCCATGTCGACAATCACATCACTCCCTCTAGCAACAATAACGTCACCTATTCCCCTTGCCACTATGCCCGAGGCTCTTACAAGGCACATGCAAAGTCTCCCCCCTAAGCTCTCCCAGATCCTAATGGATCCAACTCTCCAAGCAACCCTTGCCCAAGTCCTTGCAACGGCTCAGCCTTCACAACTGCCGACAGGGACACCAGCTATGGAAGCCATAATGAAAATCTCAAAAGAGTTGGAGTGAGAGTAGGAGGCCTTGAAGTCTGTAGAGGAGGAGGCCGATGAGTATCATGAGCACCCTGAGTATGAGCACCAAACCATCGACAGGGTGGTTTATGAGGAAGAAGAGACTGGCTCTTCTGAGAGTGGGGATGAGGAGGATGACTTGGGTGCTAAGGAAATCATCCAAACATTCAATGATGACCTTGAGGAGGAGTTGGTGCAGCAGCTAAAGGACATTGGGGCGGAGGCAGAAGAGTCACTACATGGTGAAGAGGGGTAGCCACCAGAAGAACAATAGACAAAGGACTTAACCGAGGCTGAAGCCCATGTTATCAAAGGCCGTGAAGCCGAGGCTACCGAGGAGAAGAAAGAAGAAGAGGCAGCAAAAGAAGAAAGCCCTATTCGGAAACCACCCATCGGGCTACCTATCAAGCGCCTCATGTTTGTTCATGACTCTAACGAAGAGGAGGAGGATGCTGCCCAAAAGAAAGGAGAGTCCCAAAAGGAGGAGGCAGAAGTCTTGCCTTTGACTGAGAAGGGTGAGGGTAGTCATGATTCACCTAAGGGGAAGTCTATTGTGCCCGAGTGGTTGGAGAGGCAACTTGAGAAAACAACCCTAGTGCTGAAGGACCCAAGGGCGAGGTTGGAAGCCATCTTGGCTCAATCCCAGATCACAGCAAAGAAGGAGAAGAAGCCCAAGGTTTGATCCAGAGTAACAATGGATGCTTCTGGCTCCCAAGAATCACAAATTGCAACACCTACAGTTGGCCAAGCTGGGGTGAGCTACAACCTCTGAACCATTGACTTCGGGACAGCAACTAGAGAGCAAAAGGTCAAGCACCTTGAGGAGTCGGTGGCCACAGTGGTGCACCTGATAAAGCAGGACAAAATCTCCAAGGATGAGCTCAAGGCATAGGTTGCAGCATTAATAGATTATATACAACAATGGTCCTCAGTGGATGACCTGTCCACTACCTCCACGGCCGCACTACAATTACTTTCCAAGGAGCAAATAGATAAAATGGAGAGAAGGAAGAACTTAGAGAAAACCACCGAGGATTGGTTTCGACAGGTCTTATTCATCGGAAACATGGGAATCAGCAGGGTTGTGCGAACAGCCAACAAGTTCTTAGACTTAATACAATCTCTGGAGAGCACAAAGAAGCTCTGCACCAATTTCCCCACAACTTACGACTCCACCTTCCCAAGGATCGAAGATATCCTTCAAATGCCTGAGGCCACGTGGGAGGAGAAGCTAGAGTTTAAAAAAGAAGATCACTGGCTAATAGATGTGTGGCGCAGAGACTTCGACAACCAGAAGGAGAGGTTGGAGCAAATCTTGAGCAGGGTGGATCCATACATTGAGTGGATCAAGGAAATTTGGGTGAAATGTGCTCGATATCTCAAGCTGATGATGGGCTATGATATGCCCATGGTGCAAATGGATCCAGAGAAGATCAAACCATACTTCCAGGAGAAGATGAAGGACGGGACAGCTGGAGAAATCACAACGATGTTCCTGAGTTTTGCTGCCTGCGCCTTTGACCAATCAGAGTTGTTTAGGGACCAAGGCTCGAAGTATGATGAAGATTGGAAAAGGCTAGAAGAAAATGCTAAAGAATGGAGCTATCAGGTGTTGCGATGTGAAATCCTTGAAATAGACAAGCTCCAGGCGGTCATCCTCAAATACATAGAACACACAGCTTCTAAGGAGCAAGAGGACAACCCAGCCAAAGATGAAGACCTTCCTGAAGAATAGCTACAACAACAAAGGAAACAACAATCCACTATGGGATGAAAGAGCTACAGTGCCATCCACAAGAAGACAAAATAGGGAAGGGATGAAAATGTATTTTTTAATTGAGATCTATTGGGGGTAGGTGAAACCCTATTTTGTAATGAATCTTGGCCACACAATGAGAATGAATCTTGGCCATTCGTTTAACTTTTGGAAACTATAAATAGGGCACTCCTCTCATTTGCAAAGGGAGAGTTGAGTTGTAAAGACATGCTACTAAAATTTATAAGAAAATGCATTGACTTGGTGTATTTTCTTGGTTTCTCTCATGTCATTTGATTTATTCTCTAATATCAGATGTTTAGCTTAGATCTTAATGCTGTTCTAGTTAGCTGTTTTCTTTCTTTGGGTAGATTTTAGGAATGCTATTGGGTGATCATGCAAATTCCTACCATGTTGATGATTTCTTTGTCTATACTTTTTGCTGTTTGCTGATGGTAGATAGCTGTGCAAAGTTAGCCTAGACTTTATTTGAAAGCTGCTCCAAAAATTTATCTTTGATTCATGGATGTATGTGGTGGATGAAGGATAAAGTATTTGCATACCTTAGAAGATAGCACAATTTCCATGATACTGTGAAATCCCTGGTTAAGTGGGATATTGTTTTGAGGAATTGTCCATTGCAGGAACTTCATTATCACTATTCATAGCTAGTTTTAGACTTAGGAACTTTTCCTTCCCTTCGCCCTTTTCCCTTTTTTAGTAACTGACCTATGCTAAGGTTCATTGCACATTGTAAAGCCAAATCCAACAACAAAATGGAGTCTAAGATTGTTGTTTGAACCTACAGCCTGTGCATAACAACTTCCCATTCTAAGAACTCCATTTCAAGATCCAACTTCCATGCTTTGTGTCCACACTTTGTATATTCTATAAGGCCGCCTTGTGATTCTAGCAAATCACATCAAACTACTGAGGTATCTAAGCACTATTATGGCCTGACATCCGAGAGACCTTGGGATAGTGTTCTGTAATCTAATTGTAGAAGATTGTCTTTCAAGAGAGGTAGTGCACCTACACACTACCTATGTTGAGAAGTGCATAAAACACCATCAACACGCACATTTATATACCAGTTGGAAATACTCTTGGCTTTAGAGTGTTACCAGTTGAGTCATTCCCTTGTGTGAGTACTTTTTCTCCAAGACAGGCCCTCTAGGATAAACAAAACCGAGTAAAGACAAAATCTGTAACTCGATCAATCTTTGATGGCAACAAAGAAAGAGAATATACATGATGATGCTCTACTCACACTTGCACAAGATGTTCAATTTTGAACCCAAATCGAAGTGTGTATGGGAAATTATTTACGCAACTTAATGTCACCAAAATCCTTTTGATTCTCAAGATCGCCGTGAGGCATGAGAGAAGCGCATACATCTTTTGATGATATTACTTTGTGTAAATAATTACAAAACAATAAAGACACACATTCATTTTATCCTTCAAAGCAATGATTCGATTCGTTTTAAGTACCAAAGGAAAGATGAAGATTTAATTGTTCAATTTTTTAATCCAAAATTGTAAAACTAGTGAGTTTGACTAAGTTCTTTTTAAGCCCCTTTGTTGCAAAAAAAATTGAAATGTTCTTTTTAAAAGCCCAAAAAGAGGTGAGTTGATTTAAAACATAAAACTATGACATATGATGGAAGCTCTTTAAAGCATTTAAAAATGCTTTGCGAGTTTCAAGTTTTAATGCCCAACTTTCTAACTCAAATTTGTTTGTGTTCTTTGATTCCAATGCCACCGATTTTTTAAGCAAACCCCGTAAATAGTACAAACTTAAAATTTTAGAACTAAGATTTATTTCAAAGAATTATTTAAAATATTTAGCATTAAAATCAAAACTTAATTCCTCAAATAAAAATAGATTTTAGTATTCCCCAAATAGTGTAGGAGTTAATGTTGACTCCTCAACACCCCCAGGCTCAGTTGCAACCAAAACCACTTCCACAAGAGAGAGAATGGAAAGAAAGCTTGTTTCACAATGCAAGATTGATTAATGGCTGAATTTCTATTGCTTGCTATAAGCTTGAATACCAATGTACATGAGATGCCTTGCTTATATGGGCAAGGTTGAGAGATAGGAATGAACATGATGTTGAAAAATGTCATGATCTTATGACATGAGACAACCAACAACCTAATCACCTAGGAAATGATGCATCCTAGCTAGATAAGATAAGTTCTAGAAATTCCAACTAAGACTTCTAGAAAGAATCTTTTACCTAAGTAGGCTTAACCATGTGAATATGTCCCCTAATTACCTAGTGAATGAATTAGCTAGGTACAAGACAATTATTCACACCAATACATTGAGTGTGAACCATGATAGTGAGGAGAAGTTTGGTCAACTACACCTTTGTATTCTTGAGACTAGTGTTGAGCTTCCTACTCCTCCACCTCCTACTTCTTCAGTCATTGATGCTTCTATTCAGCAAGATGATCATAGTTTTTCAGATCTTGCTTTGTGGGATGAGTATTTGATAGGGATTTCTAGCTTGTCCATGGAGTCTCATACTACAGATTTGGAGGACACACTTGAGGGGATTTCTCTCCTCTCTGATGATGTTTTCAGCACAACTGTTATCCCAACTACTTTGTCTTTGGAGATTGACATTCACAAGTCTCCTCCTTCACTTGAGTACCCTAAAGTAGAATGGATCACTTTCACTTACATTGAGAGATGCAAAGGGAGGCTACTTGTGAGCGCCCTTAGAGAGATCTACCACGACAAACTCATAATCCATCTCCTTCTCATTTAGAGAAGCACACACCATTGCAGTTGCAGTGGATGAATGTTCGCCATGCACTTTGACCATAGCCATTGTAGTTGATGAAACTCAAATAGAACACAAGATGATAATGATTACGATCATGTTTTAACTCCTCTAGGAGTTTGATGAACATTTTATATTGGTAAACAATGTCTTTGAAATATTTCTTTAGTTACATAATTATTTCAAGTGATTGGGATCTTTTATTTTCATTTGATGCTCAAAACAGACTGATCTCCTCACCCTAAGTTGTTTTCTCTCAAAGCAATTCTCTAGATAAATTCTAAACAACTTCCAAACCTTTTCAAAATTGTTTTGAAATTTTCCTTTTGTTGGCTACCATTACTTCCTTATCAATTTTCAAAATATGATAGTTTAGGAGTTCTTCATAAATCTGGTATAGGATAGTATTTGAATATAGGAGAAAATCTTTCTGGTTGTTGGGCAGGGTTTTTTTGTATCATAGAAAACATTTATAATAGGACGTATAAAATTCCTACATAATTTTATGTTCATGGTTCTTTGAATTCATATGTGACAATGCATTGAGCTTATTTTAGATTGCATCTATTATTTAATATAGAATTGCATTAATTATATTGTTGTATTATTGTTGAATATATCAGATGTTGAGTAATTGTAAAAAGCATAGATTTCAATATTAATAACATCACTATTGCAATTTGTACTAATCAAATTAATACCACATTGATCAAAGAAACAAATGATTCAACTATATCCCACTCTATTGGGTGGTGAAGGAAAGATATTTTTCGAAAGAGAAATTATACATTGTCAACCTTTCTCCCTTGTATGCTGAAATGCCCACTATAAAATATATCACAAGCACGCATGCATTTTTAAAGTGATTTTAAATTAGTAAGCATTAAAATATAAAAAAATGTGACATTAAATCATAAAACATGGACATTATGGCATGATTTGTTTACATCATTTCTGTTTGATTTTGAAATTTCTTCTTGAATATCCTCTATTGATACCACAACACCACCCAATGGCATTTCTAAAGACCTGGGATCAAACAAAACATTGTTGTAGAAACACAAAAGCAATGAATTGTTTCATGGTCACATTACCAAATCAACTATAATGTGTCACACTGCAACTTACTCTGATGGCTGACCCATATATTTGGGTATTTCTGCTTGGTACTTGCTACCAATACGAGGTCCTTTGTTGTGCTCTGTAGACTTATTTCTATTAAGAAGGTATTGAATACGAGGTTTGGGTACTTTTTTTCTCTGCTAAGAAGGTATTGAATAGGTTTGCAATTCACAGCAAAAGACCTCACATTGGCACCAAGTACCAAACAAAAACACCCAAATATACAGGTCAGCCATCACAGTTGCATCATGACACGTTATAGTTAATTTGTTAACATGACCATGAAATTCATTGTTTTTGTGTTACTAAAAGAATGTTTTGTTTGGTCCTAGGCCTTCAGAAATGTCATGGAGTGGTTTCGTGGTATCAATAGAGGAAATTGAAGAAAAAAATTCAAAATCAAACGTTAACGATGTATACACTTAATGTCATAATGCCCCTTGTCTTATAGTTTAATGTCACAAATTTCATTTTGTAATAACTACTAATTTCAAATCACTTCAAAAAATTGCATGTGTGCTAGATGTTATTTTTTTATAATGGGTATTTCAGCATACATGGGAGAAACACTGGCAAAATGCAAATTCTCTCCCACAAAATTTAGAGGAAAGTTGTCTTCAATGCAAATAAATTATTTACATGAAAGGGGAGATATGCCTCGATGAGAAAACGACAAGGAAACACATTCGTTGTGGAAAAATAGTGAAGGTATTTCCTTTTGAATTTTTGATATTTGCATTCTTTGATCACAATTTAGGAATTTTTTCTTGAGTATTCCTTGATTGCAATTGTTTGCACTTTTTGAGTCCCATCAACAGTTTTTAATCCTCTGTGGGCATTGATATAAATTTTTATATGAAAAAAAAATGCACTACTCAATTTTTGTAATGAAGTTTATGTTGTTTTATTTGGTATTCTACAAGGCACCTTTATCTGAAGCTCAGATAGATGAATGGGATTGTTCATACGTTGTACTATGATATCCATAAATAAATGCACTACCCAATTTTTGTGTTGTTTTATTTGGTATTCTACAGAGCACCTTTATCTAAAGCTCGGATGAATGAATGGGATTGTTCATGCACTGTACTATGATATCCATACCATGTAGATTCTATTGTACCCCAAGTAAGATCCACAACATAACATGCCCTTGTGTCAAAAATCAAGATCTACATTGTCATTTTCATTTCCTCTTATTTGAATGTAATTGTACTGAATTGTAATATTTTGTTAGTGTGTCCATTGGTCAATGAAATTTTTTTCTTCGTTCTTTCTTTAAACGAGGAAAATAGGAAACATTATACATTAGAGGCAGCATAGTGCACTGTCAAACACGAGAAATATTTTAATATAAAGCCACAATTTATTGGGTTTTCAATCCATGAAATTTTACTTGATACATGTTCAGATCCTTCTTGTTGGAAGGCCACTCATAATTAAATTTGGATGATCGGCTTTACAAATTGAACATACCTGTAGAGGGTTATTACCCACATATTATATTTTTGGGACCACAAAACTTCTTTTCCATATTACCTCTTCCTTTGTTGCCACTTTGACTTGTTTCTCTTTCATTGCAGATTATTTGATGTCATTTTCATTTCTTCCTAATGATGATACATTCTGATCCCATATTCCATATGCCCACTACTGTCTTGATCTCTTGCCTATCACAAGGCTCAGAAAAGTCTTTACTAAGTCCTCCAGAAGTTAATTTGGCATCAAATATTATCCCCATTACAAGTTTCAAATCATTCTCTTGGGAAATTTTTAAACTATCTGAAAGTAGGACTTTTTCTATTTTGCAAGTAGCTCAGATGGACAAAGGGGCTTTATCTGAAAACTATTTTTTGATGTGGCATTTAATCGCTTACCTATATTTTATTTATCTTCTTTTCTAAACCAGTTTGAAGTTGCCTTTTTCATCACCTTTCTGATTTCTAATTCTATAAACACCATTTAGAGAAGAGTAATTACTATCCTGATTCTTTCTGTATAACAAAAATTCCTATTTTATTTTATATTCTCACATTCCTTGGCATAGGAGAGTTGGGGAGACTAATAAATAATTAAGAGGGAAGCATGGTGCCCTTCTATAGCTTCTACTCTCGTAAGGATAATTAGGGGATGGCACTAGTATAGGCGTCGTAATAGAATTATGGACATCCATCAAAGCATACCAATATTCGTGTTCGTGTGGAATACCAATATTTTAGGATATGCACAAAAGTGATGTATTGAAAAGGTTTAAAAAGTTTCAAGAAAATGTAGTTGCTAGGTGTAAAACTAGATGCAACCACCTTCGATGATATCTTCCTTGCACGTGCTGAAATGATAGCCTTCAAACATGCTTATACTGCTGCAACCACCTTCGATGGTATTTTAGTCATGAATTATCAAATTATAGAAAGAATTTATAAATTTATAAATGGGTATAGGGATGACCTTGACTTTGGGAGCTCACCTCATTGTAGTTGGAGTATCTAAGTGGTGGCATAGAATTGTTGCCACATGTATGGTTGGAAAGATTATGAAGTTGATAATTTTAAATTATATGGAAGACACATAGTCAATTAAGTTAATATTTGTTATTAAAAAAGAAAATTAAATTTAACCAAGCAGTGGCTATCACACTATTTTATTCATGAATTATCCAATTCTATAGAGACAGTAAAAAAATTATAAATGGGCTATACTGCTGCATCATCAGGTGATTTTATCACACCATGGAAACTCATGATATCATTTATTGAGGTAGAGACCACTGGCGCCTAAAAATCAAGATCCACTCTTGTAAAAATCTTTGCGTCTAGCTCCTGAAACTCTAGAGGATTAGCTGCACTTCCACGAAAATATCACTGGAAAAGTAATAATGTCTAGTGAGTTAGACTTTCTTATTTCCATATATACCTAGACCAAAAGCACTTAAGTGATTGGAAAATATCATGGAAAAACATCTGCAATTGTTTCATTCTAAGTCCTACTGATTTCTTAATGTTACCACAAAAAAATTTCTTGTCCATCAATGCGAAGGGAAACATTGTAGTGCATGCCGATACATGTAATGAAAAGTGACTATATTTTGACTTTTTAGCCATCATGACTTTTAGACCTTTTTTTAATGAAGTATCATAGTTGCAGTTTTCGGTTCAGCTTACCAAAGCATTAGAGTAAGAAAATTTTTCTTCTATTCTAAGTTAAACATTTCACAAATACCTCACACTTTTGCAAGATAAAACAAATTTATCTCGTGACAAATTACATAAAACAGATTTATAATTTTATTTTATTTTTTGTTGATAATTTATGCAGGAACTAGAAATAACACAGATAAAAAGACCATTAGACGAGCAAGCGGATATGGGCATGTTGTATATTTTAATCTGCATCCAATTCTATTGAGAACCAAATATTTGAAATGTTTGACAGAAAGTATGATGCAATAAATTATTTTACTATCTAAATTTATACAGAGACATGCTGAAATTTTTCAGCAACTATGAAAAATAATAAATTCTCTAGATCAAATATGTGATATGATCATATGCCTTTTAAAATTCTCTAGACCAAATTGGTCTGTAGGAATTTCCGAACTGCATAATTTGAATATGTCTCACATTTCCTTTACACTCACTGTACAATATATCATTGAAGGTGCTTTTGTTGTTTTCATTGTCATCTTTTGTGTTTTTCTTATTTCCATGTCTTATATCTCTTCAATAGTTAACTTTTATGGAGTGTCATGCTTGAAACTATCATCAATGTATAGATGCACATCAATAGTTAACTTTTACGGAGTGTTTTGCTTGAAATTGTCATCAATGTATAGATGCACATCTTTCTAAGTACATTTACTTTAATCTTTTAGTGCTATTAGAATGCATTTGTAAAACTTTTCCTTGTTTATATTTCTATCGTATATTGTACAACAATTTTGGTTTATTCATGTTTGTTATCAGCCGTTTTATATTATTTGCTTCATTCTTTTATTCATGTTCTTTTTTTCCAAAAAATTAAAGAAAAGGAGAAGTCAAATAAATCTGTTCAATAGAAATAGTGTATACGATCTTAAAAAATAATAAAATAAATGGAAACCAAAGACATTGCAAGTATTTTAACTTGAGAAAACCATTTCAAGAAAAAACTCAACATAGTAAAATTCTTCCCTATTGTATATAACTCAATTGTTCATCTGAATCTCTTATTTCACCTTTAAACATGTGTGACCATTAGTAAGTACATTGAAATCAAACAGTGTGAAACTTGGGGGTACAAAGATTTTGATAATAAAATGAGTTATTGATTGTAGACACGCAAAATTAGCATTATGCATTCAATCAAATTAACACTCGTCCATTCATCACGATAAATCAATTTCAATCTCCTAAGGTCATTCACTTAAATTGAATAAATTAACTTTATTTAATTTAAGCCTATCATTCCCTCTTTGATTAAATAAACCAATCATTTATTTAATTAAATCTCAAATCATCATTCATCTCCCTTTGATTTGATTTAAATCTCTAAATCAAGTCAAATTGGTCAAATCATCCTAATCATCATTAAATTAATCTAATCCATGATTAAATGCTAATCCTAATCACTTGTATTCTCTAAATTTTGCCACTTGCACATGAAATTGCATTTAATTGATTTATCATAATCTTTATTTACTTTCAACTTGGCATAAAGGGACAATATTCGCCAAGTTTGAATCTCCCCCCAATTTGGCATTACATCCAGCAAAGCAATTAATAAGCTCTTACATGTCTCTTGCACAAGTCAAGGTTAGCATTTAACTCATCTTGTCTCTCAAATTCAAATTCAAAATTTCTCCCTCTTGGGCACATTTTCCAAATCTTGCACATCGTCAAGCCTATCACATCTTGACAAGTGACCTCTTCCTATTGGCTTAAATATTTAGTCCCACATCCTCCATGTTGATCACTCTTAGCATTTGAGAATCTACAAATAGAGAGCTTCTCTATTGTTCAAATCCTCCACAATCACTCATGTAAAGTCACTCTCTTCAGGAGAATTGATTTTTGATTTTAAGATTCTTCCAATTTATATAGGTGTTTCCGTAGAAGCTTCAAATTGACCTAGAAACATATGCTTTGATTCCAATTACGTTGAAAGTAGATGCAACACATGACGAAACAAACCTAATGTTTGACGAAACAAACCTAATGTTTGAATCGACATAGGAAATAAGACCTGCATGGTAGGATAGTTTGCACAAGGTGACAAGACAACCACAATATTTGCAATGCACGAAAGAGTCGTCTCCAAGACATTGAAATGGATGGTTACTGTGGGTTCATTGACAACTCCTTAGAATTGCCTTAAAAGGAATTCTGCCATGGAATGCAATGATTTCCAGACATGCATAAATTGGGCGTGTTTCACCAAAGCATTATCTAGAGGACATAGTGTAAAATTGAATATCAAGGGCGTTCATATCAAGAAAACTATTTGACCTAAACGATATCAATGAATATATCATACAATATAACTGTTTCAGTGAAATTCATCAAAAGAAATGCAATGCTTATCATATATGGACAAGTCAATAAAATTGACTTAAAATTTACGTAATTAAGTGTTAATAAAATATCATAAGTGATAAATTTGTTTATTTATTAACTTAATTTTTTTTTATTTGTTATTATAGTGCATTTAAGAAAATCATTAAGTACTTTTAATATTCTAAATCATATTTAATTTTAAAAGACCACTATCTATTGTAAAATGTTTTCACATAGTGATGCAAGAAGGTCAATTCAAAGATTTCAAGATTCATATATTTTGACATAGGGATTTAACACAAACCAAAGTT